>LPNX010887688.1:26461-38581 GCA_001517045.1 Pseudotsuga menziesii | reverse complement strand
GACTAAGGTGAGGGCGGAGCCGAGGCGGAGAGACATGAGTGGCCCGTATTTCAGAGAAAGAGTTGCCAGTGCCTGGTGTGGAAGCTGATCTCTCAGTAAGTGAAGGTTACCTATAATGGGCAAGGAAAACGGCCCTGGGGGCAGCTTTCCATTTTTGTTTCTCCGGCGGATGGAAAAGCACCACCATGCTGCCACCGTCGATACAAGAAGCAGGGTAGAGGCAGCTACTTTAATATAAAACTCTACCCGTTCGGAAACTGGTCTCTGTTCAGAGCTAAATTCGTCTGCCATTCTGAAATACCCACGCGGGTAACAAGCTCGGGTTGTCTTGCCTTTCGTTTCGTTTCGCAAATACTGGTTGAATATTTACATAAGCGTATTAGGATTCTCGAAGCCACAATTTCTAGCGAGATTGATCAGGTTGTAAACATGTGTGCCGACTGTTAATGTTTTGGGATTGCATTTCTCCATCACGGTGGGTGTTGATGCTTCCAAGTCATCGAAATTGGTAATGTAAGATATCCTTTGTAAACATGTGTGCCGACTGTTAATGTTTTGGGAATGCATTTCTCCATCACGGTGGGTGTTGATGCTCCGAGTCATCGAAATTGGTAATGTAAGATATCCTTTGTAAACATGTGTGCCGACTGTTAATGTTTTGGGAATGCATTTCTCCATCACGGTGGGTGTTGATGCTTCCAAGTCATCCAAATTGGTAATGTAAGATATCCTTTGAAGATTCCAAATTTTTTTTTTTAAACTGCACAGTATATTATATATAATCTAAAATTCATTACCGTCTAAAGTTGAAAGAGGCAAAATCTCCTCCAAGACCTCTCAAAAAATAAATCAATCTTCTAACCAGATTCACGCTAGTAATGTTCATGACTGATAAACAAAGACACTGGTTACAGAGAATAGTACTATACTCCGGTAAACAAGCAGAGCCAAGATGTAACAAGCAGAGCCAAGATGCCAAGATGTAAAAAAGACATACAGTAAAAACTAAAAGGACATAAACTATAACCATAAAGTCTTCTAGCGACGGAACCAAATAAAACTTGTTCAAAACGAACATTAAGCCAAGGGAATTTCTTCAGTGATGGGGCAAGCCCATCATTCCTCCTGCGACACAGTAGGCGAATTGGTGGCTACAGTTGATGCCAGAGTCAGAGAAGGTGGTAGCTACTCCGTTTGCGGGGTCGGCGAGTCCTTCAATCGTTTGAAAAGAGGTTCCACTGTAGATGGAACCAGGAACGGCTTGGCACGTGGCGTTTTGGTAGAACAGCTTGTTGCGCTACCGCTGCCACCTAGACTGGTTATGGCACGACCACCCGTTTCGCTACCACTTGCACCGCCACCCTGAGCACCACCCCTCGAGTTGTGGACGTTTAGACTTGAAATGCTTGCCATTCCCTTCGAAGAAAAGGATTTGTCCATGGCCGTAAGTTGAGCGTCCATCTCAACAATTTTTGTCTTCATGGAGTGAACTGCCGCTCCGGGCTTCCGCCCAATTACTAAGCATGTCCTCTGCTAGATTACAAGCATGTTTTTCAGGATCCAGTAGTGATTAATTTGACCACCTTCCTCGCCTGTTGACAGCTTACGGTTGAGCACCTTATTCTTCCAAGCTTCCACCAAAATTCGGACTCGCGCAAAAATATGCGGTTCATAATCCGCCGGAAGAGGTGCACTGCATCCCCTCTGGGTTTTGGCCCTTCCCGAATTAGCACGCCTAAGGGTTCCTCGCTGGCGAGAGATGGCCGCAGATTTGAGCTTGAATCCAATATGCAAAGGAGCGAAATTACCGGCGCAGGCTCTAGAACGCACAGCGGTAGCAGTGAGTCTGTAACTTCCCACCCGACTGTGAGCCAAACTCTGTTATCATCCATAACATAAAACACGAGTTGAAGCTGAATTAATCACCTGTCAATCCACGTACCTGTCACCATTAAACCTCGCAGACAAGCCATGAATGAGCCTAGGAGGATGTACCTTTGCCAGCTCAGATCGCATGCTTCGAAGTCACTGAGGAAATTTCTCCCGAGCCTAGAGAATCTTGCGAAGGTTGACTGAGATCATGAGCCACGTGGTAAGTGTTCATCCTCACACGTGCCTGAGTCGGTGGCCGGAAAACAGGCCGAGTGTCACCGAAGTTAGCCGGACATATGTCGTCGAGATTATCACCCGCATCCGAGCTTGAAGATTTGAAATTGTTAATGTTGTCCTTTCAAGATTTGATTTGAGAAGGACTATTGAACAATTGTTTTTTTTTTGAGAGCTATTTTATTTTATTAATGGGATAGGCGTTAATATCAAATATTTTTCTTTTTATTGAGCATTGAGCGAACCAAAATTCATTGATGAATTATTTACCAATGATGAATTATAGTTTTTTTAGATATAAGATTTTGGAATTTTTGAGTTTGTGGTTAGATCTTATTTTGATGAATTATTTACGAGTGATGAATTATAGTTTTTTAGATATAAGATTTTGGACTTTTTGAGTTTGTGGTTAGATATTATTTTGGATTTTTTTGAGTGGATAACAAGATTTATTTGAGTGTAATAAAAGCACACGATATATTTTATGGTTAAATATATTTTCATTAAAATTTAAATAAATTTTAATTAAACTAATTTTTTTTCATATTATTTATTTTAATTAAATAATATTTGTTCTTTTGTCAGTTTACCTGTAATAATTATTCAAAATCATTTTCATAATATTTATATAAACAAACAATTTAATGAAAATTAATTATAATTTTTTTTTATAAATTTAATACATTTTCCCACAGTACAACAATATATAAGTAAAATTAAAGCTAAAAGTATTTTGGTTTAGGTTAGACAACACATACGAAGTTTGGTTAACATGGCAAAAAAAAACCTACGGATACAAGAAACAAAAGGGGTTATGCTCAATACCTTGTTGTTGTGGCTTAGTCTACATTTTAAAAAAAATGGAAAATGGGTAAGTAATTACATATTTGGTTAAAAGAGCACACAACTAACTAACATATTAGAGATAAAGCTTTTAAATTATCCCTTGCAAAAAAACACTGACATAACACTTTCAAAAACACTCGCATAACATTTCCAATACATTTCAAAAACACTCACATAACACTTCCAATACATTTGTATAGAAAATGCAAATTTAATTAAAAGAAAAGAATACTACACTAAGATGAAGGTAAGAGAGTGTATTAAAATTAAGAAATATGGAAATACTATGAACAAAGATGCTAATCAAAATTAAGCCATGCTTGGATGCCCATCATTATCTAAGTAATGAATGTGTTTAAATATTATTGTGGCGTTTAAATTTGGCATGGAATAGGGGCACCTAAATCTTCTCCCTCTTAAATGGTTTGACATTCGTTTCTAAAAGGGTTTTTTATTGTTGCTAAAATGATGCTTTAATTAGCTCCTTCTGGTTATGAAGTCATGCATACATTAGTCTAGACAACTTAACATATTACGAAGTCTCGAAGAAGGGGTGAGATTTTGTTGAGCGTAACGAGTCGACTTGAATCACGAGCCTAAAAATTATCCTTAAATCTAGTAAGAACTATGAAATAATTCATAGTTCCACCCTAGGAACCTTTCCCATGTAACATTTCTCTTGGTGATTTTGGCCCATATTAAGACAACTCAAAACGTCATATTTTTGAAAAATATAAAGAAGAGGTGGAACTATGCCACATCAAAAAATTCACCTACTGAAAATGGGGAAATTTGAGTGCCCAGTATCAAACGCTTTTAAATCCATGATTAACCACTTCTTGCATTCATTTAACCATACAAAAAAAAGAAAAACATCGCCAATGTTGGGGTTAATGTCACTGCCTCCCCGTACATTATGTGCAATGCCAACCTCGCCATTACTCACATTAAGATTTGTATATCATAACCAAATTTGACGAGTCCCATCCTTCTACACTACAAACTATTGAGAAGAGCTAATGTTATCTTAGTTACACTACAAACTATTGAGAAGAGCTAGTGTTATCTTAGTTACAGTACAAACTATTAAAAGAGATAATATTATCTTAGTTATGTGAATATTTTTTTGTTTATTTGATATTATCTTGCTAAGCTTACCTTGATTACAAATCAATCAATCAATCAATCCATCCATCCCAAACATCACAAACATAGAGAAGATTAATAATTCACCTTGGTTCATACTCGGTAGATGAAAAACATCCAACAAGCTCAATAATTCACCTTGGTCCATACTTGGTATATGGATAACATCCACAATCGAGATAAGGATGGCCTTGGTTTTCATTTTAATGACTTAGCATTTTGCTTATTGTTGCGTCGATAGGCGCTTTACAGCCCAGTATGGGCGAGATCCCAGTATGGGGGAGATCTTGTAACGTTACGTAACGTTATTTTTATTAATAAATTTTTTTTCTTCTAATTATAGGCCAAAATAAATGTCGGCCACAAAAACAATCCAGAGATGTTGTAATCTTCCTACCTAACAAAACAATAAAAAAGTAAAAATTTAATTATCTGTAAAAAAATATGTGGGTCATGAAAAAAACACAATATGGGGGAGATGTTGTAATGTTCCTACCTAACAAAATAATAAAAAATAACAAATTGAATTATGTGCAAAAAAATGTTGGCCTTGCACATGGTTTTAAAACCATGTGCAGGGCCTTCTAAACAACACATGGTTTTATTGTACATGGTTTAGGAGGGCCTTGCACATGGTTTAAAAACCATGTGCAAGGCCTCCTAAATAACCCATGGTTTTATTGTACATGGTTTAGGAGGGCCTGGTTTTAAAACCATGTGCAAGGCTTTCTAAACAACACATGGTTTTATTGTACATGGTTTAGGAGGGCCTTACACATGTTTTTTAAACCATGTGCAAGGCCTTCTAAATAACCCATGGTTTTATTGTTGTTTAGGAAGCCTTGCGCATGGTCTTAAAACCATGTATGGAGAAATGTTGTAATGTTCGTTCCTAACAAAATAAAAAATAATAATAAATATTATACGTTAGTCATAAATAATATTAAATATTAATAATAAAAATATTATTTGTGGACCTTAAATAAAAAAAATTGTCTTTTGGTTTGAATCAAATCAATAGATACCTAAGAAGAGGTTTGTACCTTAAAACATTTGATCCATCTCGACGCTTGATAGAGCCTAGGATTTGGATCTACGCTCGTAATATGATCACATATGGAGTGATATACTATGGATTTAATCATGAGAGTGTCGTTTACATCACCAAGCGATATTAATAAATATCAGCCCTCACCGTACAGAACATTTGTTCCACCATGTAAATTCATTCGAAATTGAATACCTTGTTCAACAAGATGATTTTTTATCTATTTTGGATTATTAATAAATATCTTTAAAATTTTATTTATTGAAAATGTAATATAAAGTTATTTCATTTTATCAATTTATTTATAATATAAAAAATATTAAATAATAATATTTTATTATTTTAAAATAGTTATTTTTATAATAATTAACCATAATCATATTAATATGTTCCAATATGTTTATATAAGGATTAATACATATGCAGTGATACAGTATGGATGAGAGTGTCGTGTCCATCAGAGTGATATTAATAATATCAGCCCTCACCGTAGACGATATTTGTTCCATCGTCTAAATTCATTCGAAATTGAATACCTTGGTCAGCAAGATTATTTCTGATCCGATTTCTTAAATTGTATGTTTGGATTATTGAGATTGGAATATAATGGGTTTACAAATTTATTTGTTGAAGTTGTAAATTACTTTATAGAAGTTGGATTAATAAATATCTTTAAAATTTTATTGAGAATGTAATAAGAGTTATTTGGTTTTATTAATTTATTTATAATATAAAAAATTGTTAAATAATAATATTTTATTTTTAAAATAGTTATTTTTATAATAATTAACAATAATCATATTAATAATATTTATATGTTCTAATATGTTTATAGGGATTAAATTATTTGAGTTTTGATGTTAGATTGAGAGTTTATTTGGCATATCATGTTAAGTGCACATTAGTTGGATGCCCAGGTGCAAGAAGGAGGAGTTTGTTAGGAATTCAACTATTACATGAACTCTACATTATCTTGACTCATAGTTGCCAAATGGAGTTCCACTAAACCTTATGTACATTAGCTTGACTCCCACCTTCTAAATGGAGTTAGAGTGTCACATGGACTGCACATTACCATACCACTAAGTGCATTTATCATATGAGTTCAGAGGAGTTTATTAGGCGTTCCACTATCACATGAACTACACATTAGCTCAACTCCTACTTGCAAAATGAAGTTCAACTAAACCTTGTGCACATTAACTAGACTCGAAGCTACTAGATCGAGTTATTGTCATGGACTACACATTACCATGCCATTAAGTGGAGTTATCACATGAGCTATTTTTTATTTTCTTCCAACTACTTGTTTAATATGATTTTTGAACTACCGCCATATTACATTTATCTCAATCTCTAGCAATCTAAGAAAAACATAGAATGGTAGTCCACCCCAAAATTCTAAGGTATAAATGCCTATCCACCTAAAAAAAATTATAAGATATAAACGACCTACAAAATTGATAGTTATCTTCATAATAGAAAATTGCATTGTTGCTTTGCATTTTAATTATTTTTTCACAGAAATCTAGTTATTAAAAATGGAGCTAATATTTTTTAATTTTGAGGTGAATCAAGATCTATGTTTTTTTTAAATTTGTAGTACAATCATACTTTCAAGATAGTAGTAGTCTTTGGAAATTCTAAATAAATAATTATAAGAAAAAATATATAAAAAGTTATTAGTATAACCAACCATTTATAAAAAATAACTAAAAAAAATATAAAAAATTAATTATAGTAATGTCCACATACTCAAATGAGCTTCACTCTATATAAGCATATATACGGATAAAAGAAGACTTTAGATTGTGAATTATGAGGTTTGGGTACGCATTTCTCCATCAACGCAGTGGTGGAGATGCCTCCATGTGATCGAATTTGAGAGCGACTATACCTCAATAATTGATTATAATGGGAAAATTGTATTAGGTGTGTAAAATTCAGAAAACGTAATCCCTCTTATAGAAAAGAAAAAGCAACAGGATATCTACAAACACGTCAAATGACATTACAGGTTTGAATATGGAAAAAGTATACTCAAACAATATGTCTATATCATGAACAATTGTAACTATCATTAATTAACATCCCTCTTATTAGTGTTTTGCTAGTTTTAATTCGATTTCTTCATTTTTTTTTGGAATGAATAAGTATTAAGCGGAAAATTAAAAATTATGAAGAAATAGTTAGCTATAATTAAAAATAATTTTTAGGAAAATGGAGATGGATAAACTTACTCAAGGAAATGTTAACTCGCCCTTCAACTTTAAAAATCACAATAAAATACCATCTTTGAGGAAGGGTTGGTTAATCTTTTCCATTACCTTCCTTCATGATAATTCTATTTTGGAGGAAGTCTAGTTGACCCTTCCAAGGTGGCCAACTTATGAAAGAAATATAATTAAGGAAGCATTGGTAAAATATTCTAATAGGTGAACTGCAATGTGATTAACATCTTTGAGGAAGGTGGGTCAATAGAGAATTCTCCATTATCAACTTGAATAAGAACACCATATTTTAGGAAGGATTGAAGGATCCTTTCCATGGAATTCTCTTATTGGAAACATTTTCTAGAGGATGGTTCAACCAACATTTCCACTTGATATTACACCATGCAAACCACATAGCTTAGGAAGTGGCATTCATTGCTTCTCTAGGACCCCCAAGTTTCCCAAAAACAATTATTGCGGAAATTTCTATTGACACTTCCACTATATAAAATACGAAGAAACTACTGTATTTGAGGAAGCATTGGCCAAACCTTCTCCATTTTCCATCTTCAGGAAAATTATGGTCGAGAAGTGTTGTTTGACTTTTCCTAGCTAGCCAACATATGTAAAAACTATGATTGAGGAGAGTTTGTCTGACCCTTTGACTGGGTAAATGACAATGAAGATATTGTCTTTGAGGAAGGGTTGACCCACCCTTTCCATGAAATTCTGTAATATGATTTTTTTACTAACCCTTAAACTTCATCTCAATAAATACAAATAACATATTTTAAGAAGTGGAATTTGTTCCTTAGATGAGGTTCCCTTTACTTAAGAAATTTTCTTGAGGAAAATTTGACTGACCCATCCACTATATAAACCATGAGAAAAATTCCATCTTTAAAGAAGGGTCGACTTACTCTTCTTCATTTTCCCCCTTCATGAGATTCAATACTATTCTAAAGGAAGTGTCAACCGACCCTTCTGAGTTGATCAACTTACACGAAATTAAATATGCTTGAGAAAGGATAAATGCACCCTTTGACTAGGTAAATGATGACATGGATACCATCATTGAGGAAGGGTTAAAGTTGTTCCTTGTTTATTGTCACCATGAACGAAAATATAATATTTGAGGAAGGGTTGTGTAATATCCCGAATTTTTGACCTGAAACTTATGGGCATAAGTCACATTCCATGTGATGTTGTTATGATGTTTTATTTTGTATATTGGGCATAAGACCCCACTGCACATGAGAATGATGATTTGTTTGATATATTGGGTGTAATCCAAATGCTTATTTTTTATGTATATGGTTTCATGTGTTGGCCGTGGACCCTGAAGCACATAATTGATGAGATATTTGTGTTGAGCACGAGCTCTAAGGCACATGAGTATTTGATGTTTGTGTTGAGTGAGAAGATCTGGAGCACATGAGTATTTGATGTTTGTGTTGAGCGAGAGGCTCTGGAGCACATGAGTATTTGATGTTTGTGTTGAGCGAGAGGCTCTGGAGCACATGCATATTTGATGTTTATGTTGAGTAACAAGCTCTGGAGCACATGAGTTATGAAACCTTTGTGTTGAGCATGAATCTTTGAAGCACATGAAAATATAAGAATTGGAAGTGTTGGGCGTAAGCCCTAGAGAATTTCAAGTTGATGTGGAGCATAAGCTCTGGAACATTGGATCCTTAGCCATTGTATCCCTAGGTGTATCCTACAATTACATCCTAGAGAATATGTTGAGCAAGGAGCCCTAGAATTGCACTAAGTTGTAGCTCCCTATTCTTAGCGTTGAGTATGGGCTCTGAATAAATACTAGGAGTTACTGAAAAATTAATATGTTGAGTGAAAAAGAATCTGATAAAACATTGATCTCATCTTACTTTTTTTTAAGTGATTAAATGAAATTTTGAATTTATGTATCTCATCAAATACTGAAGAACTACCATGTTATACGAGGTAATCCAATACGTAAGGAGGTTTAGAGTTTCCAAACCTAGTTGGCGTAAACCCTACCTGAAGGCCTTAATAAAGAAGTGACTATAAGCTAAAAAGAAAAGTATCATTTGATTTGGGATCATGCTATATGATACCCAAAGTAAAAATGTTAACAATGGTATATGTGTATAAATTGTTTAAATATAATGTGAATAAAAGAGTAATCATATGTATTAATAATAGTAACTATAAATAATAATGAAAGGATCTATGTATTATTATTTATTACTAATATTAATTAAATATTTCACTCAAATAATTACAACCTAGAATAACAAACTGAAAGGCTAGGAAACCTGTGCAAATGAATCATAAGGGACGACATGTACCATTTCTTATGACAAACAAGTATTGATACATTGATCTGGGTGCTTTTATTTGGAGCAAGAGTTTCTTCTTTTTGATCAGCTTCAATCCATGTATCCTTTCCCCATGTATGCTAACATTTGTATAGAGATGGGAAGTTAAGGATGTGATGGGAAAAATAGTAGAAAACACTCTGCCAGAATGGAAGATGTGAAGGACAGGATCACAATGTTGGGTCAATTTATGCAAGCAAAAATAGATGAGGACAACAAAAAATAAGAGATTATGTTAAAGATGTTGCAGGAGACGAAGGATCCTATTCAACACTCCCACGGAGAAAGCATGAATGAATCCCAAGGGAATGGGAAGGTGTGGGTGGGAGAACTAAAAAATGGAAAGATAGAATTGATGTCCACAAACCTCTCTAATGCAAGGATGTAAACATAAGCAATCCACATCTCTCAATACATATTGGCCAAAGTGGGACTTAATTGCATTCTCAAGCTTGGAAGGAGGGTTATAGACCCTTCATAGATTTTTGGGAAGGCATTGGGGTCAAATTAATCATCACCAGTATAGATGATACTCCAACCTCAAGGATCTAGGTATTGTATTAATTTTGTCACTTTCGTCTTAGCTAGGTTAACTTCACCTTGACATAGCTCAATAGTTCATTAGCTAGCTTCGATCAATGGAAGGAACTTGATATGTGATATGGAGAAATGTCGTTTTATCAATGGAATGTGAATTTGTTTTGTTTTAGACTACGGAGTGCTGATATGATACAAAATATAGACACTCTAGAAAATATATTTATAGGATGTACTAACAGTAGAACTATGTGAAAATGTGTGTTATTGTTACTGTTTTGAAAGACTTGGATATGAATTGAAGCATATTTTGTTATCTTGAAAAAATTGAACTATAGACTACCAAGTAAAGCCATCATTCCTAGATATCAAGAGTGAGTTTAAGAATCTTAATGCAGCCCCACTGAATTTTTTTATGTATTGGTAAATCCTATATCCTTTTGTATCATAATTTAATCATGAGAAGATCGTATAGAAGCAAAAAAAAGCAAAAATATACTTCATTATCTAGATTTAATGTGTTCAAAAGAATATTCTTGTTTACACTACTTTGATTCAAAAAACTATATAAAAATAGGCATTATCCATGAAATCATGTTGAAATTTTCAGTACATGGTAAGCAAACTTGCATTTAAAAATAAAATAAAACCTGCAACTAAGTTTGAATCTTTGCAAATTTGCTTACACAAAAATTATATTCAGAAATTTCAGAAGTATTAAAACATCATCCTACTATTTAAGTCAAAACATTAGATAACTAGTGTTATATCTACACAAACCACTCAAAATCATAACAGTAAGTATAATTTGCAACTCCAATCACATGCCTCAATTAGACTGAAAATACAAATTACAAAACAAACTAGCTCAAAATATCTTGCATTTATGCACTAGCTGATGTGCCCTTCCTCCCTTCAACCCTTAAACAACATTTATAAGTTATTCAATTAATATATACTGACTACGAGTTTTAAAATAATTTTATTTCAAATAATATATACTGATTACGTAGTATGTATTTTTGTAGACTAGTCGACACTTCACAAATATAAAATCACGGTATAAGGAAGCGAGGAGATGGAACAGCACAGAGCTCATTTTCCCTAGGCAGTGTAAGCCCATTGAACCTTTCAGTCATATCCAGTTCCTGGCCACTGATGTCGTCGGCAAGCCTCCAGTTGAAACAGTGCAACAGCTGCGCCACCGTAAACCCTACAACAAGCGTTCCCAATTGCTGTCCGGGGCATCCTCTCCTGCCTGCTCCGAACGGAATCCACTCGTAACTTTGAACTTTTCCATCCAGGGAGCTTGCTTCCACAAATCTCTAAGGCCTGAAACTTTCCGCATCCTCCCACGACGTTGGATTCCTTCCAATCGCCCAAAGGTTTACAAGAACGCAAGTACAGCTGGGGATTTCATAGCCCAACACAGCGCAATCCTCCACAGATAAGTGTGGAATGGAAATCGGCCCAGGTGGGTGGAGTCTGAGCGTTTCATTCACCACAGCTTGTAAATAAACGAGAGAAGGCAGATCAGATTCTTGTACCATACGCTCCAGTCCAACTACACGTTCCAGCTCTTCCTGAAGCTTCTTCATCACTGGGGATTTTCTCAGAATTTCGGACATTGCCCACTCTATGCTTGTAGACGACGTGTCTGAACCACCTGCGATCATATCCTGCAAATACAATGTAATGTCATGAACAACACTAAAATCGAATCTAAAGATTCTGTAGGTCAATGTTAACACACCCCGACGACGGCTTTTATATTGTCTAGTGTAAGTTGGAATTCCTTATTTTTATCTGCAAAGATTGCAAGCAAAACGTCGACAAGATCTGGTGTGATGTTGGGGTCATT
>LPNX010887688.1:12500-20689 GCA_001517045.1 Pseudotsuga menziesii | reverse complement strand
AACAAAAGGTATGCAAGCTTGTCAAATCCGTGTATGGCCTAAAACAAGCACCTCGCGCATGGTATGAAAAATTAACCGAGCATCTTTTGAAGTTAAATTTTGAACATATTGATCTTGATGATGCAACACTGTTTATAAAGAAAGTTGGAAGATCTGTTGTGTATCTTGTGGTGTACGTAGATGATCTTTTGATGACAGGGAACAATGAGAGCTATATAGCATCCATAAAGAAAGATTTGAAAAAGATCTTTGAAATGACAGATATGCGACATCTCCACTATTACTTAGGAATTGAAGTCACTCAATATCCTAAGTACATATTCCTATCTCAGAAAAAATATGTTGGAGAACTACTAGACAAATTTTGCATGACAGAATGCAACCCTATATCTACTCCAATGGAACAGAAAATGAAGCTCACATCAAGCAAAGGAAAAGAATTTGAAGATGCGACCAAGTATCGACAACTTGTAGGAAGATTTATCTACCTTACAACAACTAGACCAGATATTTCTTATGTTGTTGGCATACTTTCAAGGTTCATGCATAAACCTTGTGAAGGACACTGGTCAACTGCAAAAAGAGTTCTAAGATATTTGAAGGGGACTCAAGACATTGGACTCAAGTACTGTAAGGTGAATGACTTCAAACTTATTGGGTACTCAGACTCAGATTTTGATGGCGATAAGGAGACATGAGTATCAACTTCTGGATACACTATGAGTCTTGGATCAGCAGCTGTCTCATGGAGATCACGCAAACAGTTAGTTCCGGCAGATTCAACAACAGAAGCAGAATATGTGGCTGCAGCTGAAGCAACGAAAGAAATAGTATGTCTCAGGAAGATACTTGAAGATTTGCAAGAAAACAAGAGAACTCCACTCCATTATTAATCGACAATACTTCTATAATCAAGCTGGCTAAGAATCCCAGATTCCATGATCAAACCAAACACATCAACACAAAGTATCATTTGATTCGACATCATGTAGAGGCCAAGACAGTCCATCTTCGACATTGTTCCACAAATGATCAAGTTGCAGACATCTTCACCAAAGCGCTTGGACGAGAAAAGTTTGAAAGATTCAGAAACATGCTCGGACTTACTAACACCCCTTCGGATTAAGGGGGGGATTGTTGGAATATAATTCGTCGGGATTATACAATATGTAAATAGTGTAAATATATTCTAAATGTGAATAGTCATGTAGGAATATGAATAGGTTGGTCGGAAGTTGAATCACAACCGACATATGAATTGTATAAATATATGCATTAGCAATAAGACGAATCGGGAGTTATTTTACCTATCAACTTGAATCACTAGCCTAAAAATTATCCTTAAATCTAGTAAGAACTATGAAGTAATTCATAGTTCCACCCTAGGAACCTTTCGCATGCAACATTTCTCTTGGTGATTTTGGCCCATATTAACGCCAATGTTGGGGTTCATGTCACATTAAGATTTGTATATCATAACCAAATTTGACGAGTCCCATCCTTCCACACTACAAACTATTGAGAAGAGCTAATGTTCTCTTAGTTAAAACTATTGAGAAGAGTTAATGTTATTTTAGTTACACTACTCCATACTTCGACCGTGTAAATTCATTCGAAATTGAATACCTTGTTCAACAAGATGATAGTTAGGCTGGGCCCAAACCATGGCACATGGGTAAATTTGGGGGATTTGAACACGAGACCTTCCATTTACAAACAATTCCATTTTACCACTTGCTTTGCTCCCCACGGACTTGATTTTGGATTATTAATAAATATCTTTAAAATTTTATTTATTTAAAATGTAATATAAAATTATTTCATTTTATCAATTTATTTATAATATTAAAAAGTATTAAATAATAATATTTTATTATTTTAAAATAGTTATTTTCATAATAATTAAGCATAATCATATTAATATGTTCCAATATGTTTATATAAGGATTAATACATATGGAGTGATACAGTATGGATGAGAGTGTCGTGTACATCACAGAGTGATATTAATAATATCAGCCCTCACCGTAGACGATATTTGTTCCATCGTCTAAATTCATTCGAAATTGAATACCTTGGTCAGCAAGATTATTTCTGATCCGATTTTTTAAATTGTATGTTTGGATTATTGAGATTGGAATATAATGGGTTTACAAATTTATTTGTTGAAGCTGTAAATTACTTTATAGAAGTTGGATTAATAAATATCTTTAAAATTTTATTGAGAATGTAATATAGAGTTATTTGGTTTTATCAATTTATTTATAATATAAAAAATTGTCAAATAGTAATATTCCATTTTTAAAATAGTTATTTTTATAATAATTAATAATAATGATATTAATAATATTTATATGTTCCAATATGTTTATAGGGATTAAATTATTTGAGTTTTGATGTTAGATTGAGAGTTTATTTGGCATATCATGCTAAGTACACATTAGTTGGATGCCCAGGTGCAAGAAGGAGGAGTTTATTAGGAATTCAACTATTACATGAACTCTACATTATCTTGACTCACAGTTGCCAAATGGAGTTTCACTAAACCTTATGTACATTAGCTTGACTCCCACCTTCTAAATGTAGTTAGAGTGTCACATGGACTCCACATTACCATACCACTAAGTGCATTTATCATATGAGTTCAGAGGAGTTTATTAGGCATTCCACTATCACATGAACTACACATTAGCTCAACTCCTACCTGCAAAATGAAGTTCAACTAAACCTTGTGCACATTAACTAGATTCGAAGCTACTAGATCGAGTTATTGTCATGGACTACACATTACCATGCCATTAAGTGGAATTATCACATGAACTATTTTTTATTTTCTTCCAACTACTTGTTTAATACGATTTTTGAACTACAGCCATAGTACATTTGTCTCAATCTCTAGCAATCTAAGAAAAACATAGAATGGTAGTCC
This sequence comes from Pseudotsuga menziesii, assembly GCA_001517045.1. Lineage (NCBI taxonomy): Eukaryota > Viridiplantae > Streptophyta > Pinopsida > Pinales > Pinaceae > Pseudotsuga > Pseudotsuga menziesii. The sequence continues at coordinate 17,760 of LPNX010887688.1, read as the reverse complement.
ACCCCAAAATTCCAAGGTATAAATGCCTATCTACCTAAAAAAAATTATAAGATATAAATGACCTACAAAAATTGATAGTTATCTTCATAAAAGAAAATTGTATTTTTGCTTTGCATTTTAATTATTTCTTCACGGAAATCTAGTTATTTTATAATGGGCAGCTAATTTATTGTATAGGTCTGTAAAATTCAGAAAACGTAATCCCTCTTATAGAAAAGAAAAAGCAACAGGATATCTACAAACGCGTCAAATGACATTACAGGTTTGAATATGGAAAAGTATACTCAAACAATATGTCTATATCATCAACAATTGTAAGTATCATTAATTAATATCCCTCTTATTAGTGTTTTGCTAGTTTTAATCCGATTTCTTCATTTTTTTTGGAATGAATAAGTATTAAGCGGAAAATTAAAAATTATGAAGAATTAGTCAGCTATAACTAATAGTCGTCTATAACTAAAACTCATGGAAAAATGATAAATCAAACAATTGCTCCAATTTCTCTTAACCCACACATAAATAAGTAACGGATAAAAAAATGTTAATATCCAGAAACTGTCAATAAGTAACGGATAAAAAAATGTTTATAAGTAATGGATAAATTTTTTTTTTGAAGTTTCAAAATTTATAAAAGTTAATAAACAAATAAAATTTATTTAAATACATTTCTTTTGTTATTGTTCCGAGTAGAAAAATATATTTGTTAAAATCAGCTTTTGAGCGCATCCGGAGTTCATATCTAAAATTGTAGAAAATGAGGGATCGTGTTAATCACTAAAATTTTTTGGAGAATGAGGCATACTGCTAATCATTAAAAATAATTTTTAGGAAAGTGGAGATGGAATATTATAATTATTATGGAAGCAAATTATGAAACCAACATCTCCCACTTCTTAACAATTTATATTTTTAAGGGACACGTAGTTAGGTTATTCCTTTATAGATGGACAATTTATCTAAATTTAAGAGAGTTATCTTTTTCTTACTCATTGGGTTCATTATGAGTGGTCTTGTTTGTTGGTTTCTATGGCCATGGTTGAGCACCTTGAGTCCATAATGGTAGTGGTGGTCATGATTGGCTCGTCCTTGTCACTTCTAGATCCATGACTCTTTTGGTAATGGACATGATTGTAGTAGTGGCCATCATTGTAACCATGACCAACCCCTTGCAACACAGCCATGGCTACAACAATCACCACCTCGTGACCATGACCAAGCCCCAAGGTTATTATGTCTATGTACAACCCCTTAGGTTTCAACCATGGCCACGGAAGGTCACCATTGGTGAATGCTCGTCCCTTGACCAAGTGAGCTAGTGAGATTTGACATATAAAATATAACACCATAATTAACAAAGAACAATCTAAAAAGAAAAAGTGAGAGGAACATACACCATTACAAAAATAGCACTAAAAACCATTTCACTTTATAGAACATATCAAGCTTAATGTCAAGCTTAATGACTCAAGAAAATAGTCTTTGTTATATTCATAAATCTAAGAATAGACACTAAAGAAGAAATAATTGAAGAGGTCTGCCCAATGGTGCCAAGGTTTGTAGAATATGTGAATTGAGTAAAATGTTGATCTTCACACATTTTATTCATTTTTATTACCATCATAACTACCCATGGACCTACATCCATAATCCTATTTCTCCTCTAACCTAAATGATAAAAAAATGATCTCCTTTTATCAATCATTTAATGAAAAATGAAAACGGTTCATCATTGAAGAGATGCCTTATTTCTAAAGAAGAGAATACATGAACCAGAAAAAACAGAAAATTGATAAACATAAGAAAATAAGAAAAAAGAATGTCAGACGAAATTGCTAGAAATAAATGATAGAAGAAAAATGAGTGGAATAAGAAATTACAAACAATAATGGAAGATAAAATTGGTGAATAAGAAATGAAAAGGAAAAGGAAATTGATAAACATCAAAAGAAAATGAGAGAAGAAATTGATAAGAATACTAGAAGAGGAAAAAGACAAAAAGAGATAGCATAAGAAGCATGAATTTTTTTCTAAAATTATTCTCCCAAATTCCATAGGATAAAAAATATTTTACTCTAAATATCATCAAAATTTATGAATGAATAAGATTCACCAATATTTCTACTTTTTTAATGAAAATTATGGATCTTTAAAAATTTCCTTGATAACAAGTTGCTATTAAGAATAAAAGAGTAAAATTCTAAACAACAAAATGAGAATAAATTGCTAAAAGGGAAAAATAGAGGAAACTGCTAAAAGTGGATAAAAAGAGAAAACCTCATGAGAGAAGAAACTCATAAAAAGAATAGGGGAAGAAAAAGAAAAAAAGAATTGGAATAAAAATATGAATAAAAGAGATAATTTCAAAACAAGAATTTGAGAGGAAATTGCTAAAAAGAAAACCAAGGGGAATGAAGGGAAATTCTTAAAAAAGAGTGGAAAAAAAATAAATGAGAGAGAAAATAACCTAGAATATTGAGAAAGAAAAATATATATATATTTTAAAGTTTATTAATGAATTGCTTTTAAAAATAAAAGTAAAAATTACTCACAAGATTAAAACAAGAAATTGTTTAAAAAGAAAAAGACATGGAAAAATAAGGTAGATATTGAAAATGTTGTTAACTATCTAAAGTTACATATTTTTTAACGGGCACTTTTTATTTTTGGGACAAATTATAAGGTATATGTTCTGTGGGTGCAACTTCTGAGTGTCTAAATGATGGAATAAACTTACGAAAACTGGTATACATATAGAGAACATATAGGACTAGTGCACGACTATTTTTCCAATAATAAAAATAATATTTTTAAATTTTGTTTTAATTATCTAAGAGATCAAACCTTGAAAACGGTATGTCAATTGTGGGTGCAGCATTTGAATGTCTTAATGCAATTATTTGGAAATGGGTTTTTTATAGCATGTAGAGGTTGGTGCTCTTTAGTGCACCATACAATTTTTTTTTAAATGGTTGAGAAACGAAAGGGATATGGACAAAACACTAACATGGTGTTTATTGAGTTGAGGAGTGACGACAAAAGATAAATAAGAAAAAAATAGAAAAAATTATGTATTCTTGTTAAAATTTACATATTTAGAATCTGCAAAAAAAACCATATCTGTTTCTAAAATCTCATAAAAATGGAGGCATGCAGCATAATTAGATGAACCACTAAACACTAGCATATTGAAAATTTGGATATAATGTTGAATTAGCCATGGTTTATCATACTCTAAGGCATAGGCATGTTGAATCCGAAGCAAAGTACGAAGTAGACACATAGGCATGAGAATTCCATAAAACCATGGGTGGAGGCTCGGCCTTGTCATTTGGAGGGACTATATTTTTGAATTTAAACACAACACGAGTGCGATTTAGTAAAGCCAAACGTGAGCGTGATTTAGTAAATCCAAACACGAGCGCGTTTTATATGATCAAAATGCGAGCATGTTTTATCTAGTGAAAACGGGGGCGCGTTTTAGTTAGCATCATCTTCATCATCATCATCATGAACATCATCATCACCAATGTCATCATCATCATCACCTCCATCATCATCATCATCATCATCATCATCACCTTCATCATCATCATCATCATCATCAACATGATCATCATCATCACCATCAACATCATGAACATCATCATCATCATCATCATCATCAACATGATCATCATCATCACCATCAACATCATGAACATCATCATCACCATCAACATCATGAACATCATCGTCACCATCGTCGTCATCGTCGTCATCATCATCATCATCATCATCAACATCATTGTCATCATCCTCATCATCATCATCATCATCATCCTCATCATCATCACCTTCATCATCATAATCATCATCATCATCAACATGATCATCATCATCACCATCAACAACATGAACATCATCATCACCATCATCGTCATCATCATCGTCGTCATCGTCGTCGTTGTCATCCTCATCCTCCTCCTCCTCATCATCATAAACATCATCATCGTCATCATCATCACCACCACCATCATCACCATCCCCATCCTTATCCTCCTCCGCATCGTCATCATCATCATCATCATCACCATGATCATTAATCATCGATCATCATCATCAACATCTCCATGATCATCATCACCATCGTCGTCATCATCAACTTCATCATCATCATCATCATCATCATCAACATGAACATCATCAACATCATCGTCATCATCATCATCATCATCATCATCAACATGATCATCATCATCACCATCAACGTCATGAACATCATCATCACCAGCGTCATCGTCATCATCATCATCATCATCATCATCAACATCATTGTCGTCGTCGTCATCGTCATCGTCATCGTCGTCATCATCATCATCATCATCATCATCATCATCATCATCAACATGATCATCATCATCACCATCAACATCTTGAACATCATCATCACCATTGTCGTCATCATCGTCATCATCATCGTCATCATCAATAGCATCATCATCATCGTCGCCATCATCATCACCGTCGTCACCATCATCATCCTCATCCTCCTCATCATCATCATCACCATCATAACCATCCTCATCCTCATCATCACCATCATCATCACCATGATCATTGATCATCGATCATCATCATCAACATCGCTATGATCATCATCACCACCACCATCATCATCAACAACAACAACAACATCATCACCATCCTCATCCTCCTCCTCCTCCTCATCATCATCATAAACATCATAAACATCATCATCACCATCGTCACCATCGTCATCATCATCATCATCATCATCATCAACATCATCAATATCATCATCGCCATCGTCATCATGATCATCATGATCATCATCATCACCTGGATCATCATCATCATCATCATCATCATCACCTGGATCATCATCATCATCATCATCATCATCATCAACACGATCATCATCATCACCATCAACATCATGAACATCAACATCAACAGCGTCGTCATCATCACCATCGTCATCATCATCATCATCATCAACATCATTGTCATAATCCTCATCATCATCATCATCATCCTCATCATCATCACCTTCATCATCATCATCATCATCATCATCTTCAACATGATAATCATCATCATCATCAACCTCATCATCACCATCATCGTCATCATCATCATCATCATCATCATCATCACCATCATCATTGATCATCGATCATCATCATCAACATCGCCATGATCATCATCACCATCGTCATCATCATCATCCTCATCATCATCATCCTCATCCTCATCA
>LPNX010887688.1:0-10000 GCA_001517045.1 Pseudotsuga menziesii | reverse complement strand
ACACACATATCCCCATGTATCCCCTTATTACACACCTCTAGAGTTGTAAAACAACATGGCTAGGTTGAAGAAAGGGGGGATGTTAAGGCGCAAAGACTAAGGGAGTGCTTGTTAGTTCCTCCATCACCTTGAATGACCCCTTAGCCGTGCAACTACCTTCATAAATGCTCCAAAATTCTATTAGAGTAAAACGCGCACGCATTTTATGTATCCAAAACGCGGTCCCATTTTTGTTAACCATAACGCGTGTGCGTTTAGTCTTAGTATAAACGATTGCAGTCCCTGTCCGAGAAACATTCTAACACATTTTACACAGGTTTGACAGTCTATGCGCAATTTCAGGTTACAGAATAGTATTTGAACATTCTCTTCTTCACAATATTATCACACAAAATTGTTTTGTGAATCAAGCATCTCCACCACAAGTTTCTAATTTTTGCTTGGAGCATGGTATACGTTGAGGAGCAAGAAATAAAGAATGAATTGAACAAGAAAGAATCCATTAATTGAGTAAGGAGCCACATAGAGAATCTCCACCATTGTTTTCCTTGCAATTGAGGAGCTAGCAAAGGCAACATTAACTTCGTCATTGTGGTGGAGTATGTAGATACAATTGAGCAAGAAAGAAACCAAGTTTGGAGAATTTCCCATTGAGGAGCACCATACAACATTTCTACCATTGTTTTTCTTGCAATTGAGGAGCTAGCAAAGGCAATGTATTCTTCCCAATCTCCCCCCTAGCTCAAGAGTATGTAGACACAATTGCTCAAGATATTTACAAGCTTGGGGAATTTCCCATTGAGGAGCACCATAGAGCATCTCTACCATTGTTTTTCTTGGAATTGAGGAGCTAGCAAAGGCAACAGTCTTCCCAATATTCCCCCTATCTTGAGTATCTAGAGACAATTGAGCAAGAAAGAAACCAAGCCCTGGGTAGTTTCCCATTGAGGAGCTAGAAAAGGAAACCATATACATCATTGATCATTGTGGTCATGGGAAACTCACGCAATCGAGTAAGAAAATCAGCAAGGAAGCGGATACCCAATGAAATCCTTGAAGAAATTAGAGAGAAGAAAAGAAATGACATGACCAATCGAAGACACTCTATGGACACTCAACCAATTCCGATTGTTGAGGATGCCACAGTTCTTCCTTCCAATCCACATCAAGAAAGACAAAAGCATTCACTTGAGGGGTCTTCAGTCACCATATCAATAGAAGAACGAGCATTGCATGGCACTGATCAAGGAGTAAAATGTGGGTGCACATCAAGGCCAACTGAAACCTTTGCAGATTTAATTGAACGTGGGTATACAAGTGATGAAGTTAGATAGACATTGAATTCCAAAGGTATGCTAAAAGAAGACAATGTTGTTCAAACCACTCAAGAGGATTTACAATTTCCACCGTCCAATCGTCAGGAAGACACGGAAGGACATGAAGCTCATGTTCAAACGCTAGACCGACCAGGTGATATGGTACAGGGTGCAATTCCAACCTCTCTACCTCCATTAGCAACTTCACACCGAAGAACTCCAAAACTTATACAAATCGATGAAAGTCTCATTGGTTTGCTTGAAGGTACGCTGTCTAACTATAGTATTACATATCAAGCTCAACATATACTTGTCAACTATTTTGATTCTAAATGTGATGGAGATAAATGTAGATTATTTATATCGTTGTTAAAATCTAGGTCTATGACTGTTGTTAGGAAAAACTTAAGGATAAAGATGATAAATAGTTCTGAACCAAGTTCTTATGTTGTCAGAAGTTTGGTAGATGCATTTAGTAATATTGGAAAGAAATCTCGTTCAAAGGATCGCAATGCATCTCGCCGTGTGTTGTCACAATCAATCGTGAACAAAAGCACCAGGGCCCTTCGCCTTCTTAAGCCTACATCCAAACTTGTAGGATTGGATATCAAAGTACTCTGTAGGTATTGTTCTAGAAGAGAACAGCTTGACTCTGGTGAAACAGATGTCTGGTCCTTCGTTGGCAGGTTGCCACGCTCCAATATGAAGCTCATTCATGCGGTAAAGGGAATGGTGCAAGAGTTTTGGCGTGACAATAGTAGACCTTCATCCAACCAAAAAGATGTACTAAAATTGAGAATGGGTTCAAGGGACCGTGAGCCCCACATTAAACATTTTCTTGACATGACACAAATAGAATTATATGAGAGGTTTAGGCATGAACATAATGAACTTAACTTGGGCCAAAGATCCTTCGAGAAATGCAAACCATGGTATGTTAAAATAACCACAACTCGTAACACATGTTGTTGTTGATATCACATTGAGTATGCTTATTATTATGATACATATATACATATATTGTGTGTTTTGCATAACACTCTTGTGTAGGAATGCTCAACTACATTGCCACCGACATCATCTAGAGAGTTTATCCATAGCATCTTGTGTAGAAGGACAGAAGGTTGCACATTTTATCAAAGGCCTTGCGTAGATGGGACATGCCCAAGGTGTGGTGGAATGGCATTTTTGGACAAATGCATACATGTCACCAATGAGCATGAACTTGGGAGACATGAAGTGAACTTGCAGTCATACAAATATGTCACGTATGATATCGGTGGAGGGAATGAAAGGAAAAAAATACAATTGGTCACCTCTCAGGTTAGCAACGAGTTCCTGAATAGTATTTTTTTCCTATTGATATCTATTGCTACTTCATATATGTAACAACCTATTGATCTGTACATCTTTATTGTTGATCTACCAAGTAGTATGCAATTTCATGGAGGAATTCTTTAAAAATACAAAACAGTATGTAAAGCATGTACATGTGGCTTGTTGGCAAGACGAGCAGTTTAGAGCATGCAGGGATACATTTCCTATTGGAACTATATTATCAGTGGTCGATTTTGTGGAAAACTACACTCTTCAACCACAAAACGAGATTCAGAGTCAATATTATCACTCAGATCAGGTCAGCATAATGGTCAATATCACCTATAGACATGGGGCAGATAGTACTGAAGAGAACAGGGTTATATTGAAGGAGTATCACTTTTACATAAGTGATGACAGGTGTCATGACTTGGCTTTTGTACAACATAGCTTTCAATTGTTCTACAAACACTTGGAGGATAACAATATACAGATGGAACAAGATTGGATTTGGTCTGATGGTTGTACGAGGCAATTCAAAAATTTCCGTGTCTTCCAATGGCTGTGTATTCTCAACAAGAGGCACAAGGTGCCACATATTTGGAACTGTTTTGAGACTGGACACGGAAAAGGGGAACATGATGGAGCAGGTCCATGCATCAATACTGCATTACGTAGGCAAGAGATGAAATTCACAACTATTTCGCTCATCCTAGATGCAAAGACCAATGTTGCATGGTGTTCTTCAGTGATGGGGCACGGAGCTAGAAGGCAAGAAGACCAATCATCTCAAAAAGCACATGTACATAGATATTTTTGGGAGGTGGTCGATGTAGATCGATCACACCTATATGAGTGCATGACAGTCCAAGGAACTCGTGGATTCAACGGGTGTCCCTAAAAGCTTGTAGGAGGTGGGATTCAACATTTCATAGATTGATGACCGTTGCTCGGATCGATGAACCGTCGGCTCCGTTGGATTCAGTACATCGGGATGGTGCTAGAGTGGCCCTCTACCCTGGGTCCATGGACAAGGGATAATTTTTTTTTGTCAATTTTGGAAACTAGGGTTTTGCTCAGTAAGTGAATGTGAAATTTTTGCACATAAAAGTCAGCTTGAAGGCGATTGTAGATCTTCCCCTCATCCAAGAGATGTGAGCATTTGTACGATGAAATGCAGGAGGAGTCAATGCCATTACGTTAGTAACCATGTAATGGAACATGTTTATGTTTAGAAACAAGTGGCCATTCTATTACGCCATTATTACAAAATATATATATATCTTCACGCTACAAATGCTTCGAATAATACTCCATAAACATGAATTTATAAAACAAGATTCAAAATAGTACTTCTCTAATCAATTTAAACTATAATAAAATCACACATAACTTTCATCTCTTTCAAAGTTGTTACTCGAGGCCATTCATCAAATTCCATGTACATTAACAAAATGATAAAATAATGTGCAAGACATACATAATGTGCAGGATATAGTCATAACCATTATTTTGAATCAACCTTATAATACTCTGATACTTTTAGGTTTGATGTGTATCCCATGTATTTGTTAGATGAAAGACATCATGCCAAACAATAATTTTATTCATGTAGACCACACTGGTGCACCACTTAGGTGTGTTAACTTCGTGCATCCTTTAAATGTTTGTTAGGTTGTTATGTAGGTAAGGTGCTTTTGTATTCCACCAAGTTGGATCAGTTGCTTAGTTGTGCTGGGTGCTTATGTGTACTAGGTATGTTCCATCTTTGTGAATGCAATTTGACATTGTTAATATAACATTGTATATGCAATTGGATTGTGGTAAAAAACAATTAAAATGTACATTTTTGTCATTACGTAATATTGTAATTGTGCATTGTTCTCAAATTTATAACTGATATCTCCATGCAATCATAAAATCTATAAAAAATTGGGAACATTACACATAGAAACATTCTTCTCCACACGTGTATAATTACACTTAAAAGACTAAACCATGAATATCTCAAGAGCCTTGATATGAAATATTTTTTATATCATGAAAGTTATAATACAAAAATAGAAGGCCTATCTATGGCCTGTCAATGTACATGTATCAAAAACATATTTGTTGTACATGTGCAAACAAAGGTACATCTGTCCTGGACTGCGCCCCTATACTCTAACTCCGGATTGTACATAAAAATACATATTTGTCCTGAACTAACATATCAAAAATCTAACTTTCTCTTGTTTTTCCCGGATCCTGATGCTTTTTGGCTCTATCTACGACCACTGTGCATCTCTGGCAACTGCAAATCAATGAAAATATTTCTTGATCAGGTAACTGAACTAGTACTGTCCATCAATAACAAAGTTTGAAAATTTAAAATATGACTCAATTGTAAATAAATCAAAGACTCACTACATCCGTCGAGGGTATAGGTGCCTCTGGTGTCAAGGGTATAGGTGCATCTACTGTCCTCCACCTTGTAGAGAGCCTCTCTGCCAGGCTTCTCTGTGAATAAAAAAAAATGTCAATGATCTCAAGAATTATCAACATGTACATGAATGAGAAAGTACTAATCAATTATGTAAAAAATGAACATCTCATCGAAAAAACCATTTCTAGGGGATTACGCTGGGACTCTTCAGTAGTAAGAGGAGCTGTAGGTTGAACATCAACCTCAGTAGCATGCACTAATGGACCAGGGTGTGGCTACATTCACCAAATGATTAAATAGTTAGACATCGTGCATGTCCATAAACAATACAAATGAAATGTACAATTACAAATATTCAAGTAGATGTACCTCAGTGTGACTTATCCCTATTGTAGATGCGGCATTGACCGTGTCATCTACAATCCCACTAAGGTCTCGCACGGATGACTCTACATCCTGATGCTGTAAACATGCAAAAATAACATTAAGAAAAACCTCTTGTGAAGTGAATTCATAGCTAACCAACAACTGCCATTGGAAGTGTGTACATTACCGTGGGATGAGTAGGTTGATCCTCATGCACACCCGATCTGTTCAAGGAAGAGGGTCGTCTGGTGTAAACAACCCCCTTATCTATGTGTGGACTACGGGGAGATCCAAACCAAAGAGGCGGTGCAGGGATCTGCGATGACGTCTGTATTCATAAAGTGTTACCATAGTTAGACATGGATTTGAATGGATGGAATAATATGTACTGAAAAAATAACATGTTATAATATACTTACCCCTTCCTGGGACATATCTCCACCATGGGAGTGACCGCTTCCATCAATTTCTTGCCCCTCTTCAAATGCTAATAGCATATACAAGTTTAAAAATTATAAACATTAGCAATCTATAAAGGAGTGTACAGTAAGAAATTTAAATAATTCGAACAAGACTCAGTCATAACCCATGTACTTACATTCTTCAAGTAATCGTAAATTCCACCTTGGACTATGTCGTTGATATCAACATCTCCAGCATCACGTTCTAAGTGGGGTTCTTGCAACTTCAAAAATTGTAAATATTAGACAATTTAATAAATTAATCAAGACTAACACATGCATTAACAAAATTATATGTAATAACAAAATGACAAGTGTTTAAATATTACCTCAATGGTGGTTCTTTGGGCCTCAGGTACAACCACATCGGGTGTAGTACCACCCCTGTGAGAGGCATCAATCTCCTGCAAGAGTAAATATTGCATATATTACGAATCTTTTAATATGTTACATATGGTATGGAAAAATTAAAAATTGAACAATAACAGAGTTTTAAAACAATGTCCATACCTGACCACTAATCATCGTAGTGGTACCATGTCTTGGTCCAGGACCATAACAGGGTCCCCCACACAATGTGCAGACGTGTGGCTCACTCTGAGGCACATGGGATATCAGTCTATCCCCACCAATAGATGTCCCTCCACCACCAGAAGCTAGTGGTTGTACACCAGCAAAGGAAGAGGGTGCTCTCTGGTCAATAGTGGTCATGTGTCAAGAGACCATCTCAACTAGAGTAAAAAATGCCTCATGTGTCTGGGCAACCATGTCATGTACTGGAGGGATGTATGCCATCGGTAGATGGGCACGGGGTGCAGGTATATTTGGATTGGCATCTCTATGCCTAGCATGGGGTCGGTGTTGGGGCATCCCCCTACCAACTCCCTGGAAGCCCAACATGTCAAAATAGTTGACATGTTTCCCCATCACAAACTCTGCATACAATTTTTGGAGGAAGTACATCGGTACTTCCCTATTGTTATGAGGGGGAATGTTAAAAACCATGTACCACCTATCCAACCAATTGTGTGTGATGGGTGGAAAGGTGCACCACTCAATAGAAATATGTGGCCTGTTGATCTCTGGAATGTCATCCGTCCCAGGCAGTCTAAACAATGAATAGATGTGTTGTTTTGTTATTTTGAGCTTTTTACCTCGTTGTAACTTAACCCATCAGCATATTGTTGTCTTCCTCTCCCTGTAAGATACGATGCTATACAAAGCATCATTCGATCTTGCGATCGTATAAATAATAGACAACAAAGAATTAGACAAGGAGCGGCGGAGCTCATCTCCACCCCTCCAAGCAGAACCAATCTCTCTCAAATGGGCAATAAACCTCACTATCTCCGCATTGTTATCCATAGTAGCCACTGCAATCATAAATACAAATAAAATATCATTAGAAATATAAACCAATATATAATGACATATTTAGGCACTGAAAACTGTATAACTAATGACATATAAACTAAATCTATCATGTAAATTTAAAAATTGATCTTGAATTTTACAGTAAAGAATAAACGTTTAACATTTTTTCATTTCATATTTATGTCTTAAATTCAAGTATTAATTCCAATTTTTAAGTATGCATTTGTACATAAAGTGTCTTGAGTGCATATGTTGATTGCGAAGCTCCTCTAGCTTAATTTAAGGCTTGGATTATGAAGTTTCATTGAAATTGTGAGGTGCTGACTATTGCCTTTGCAGGACCAACTCCCAGATTGTGGGTAGAGGCAACAACTAGACCCTAGAATAGGCGGCATAATGTGTTGTTGATGAATAAAATCCCAGTATAGGCAACGATTTTGTTAGATATGTAATATTTTGTTGTAGTGTGATGTTTTTTGGACTCTAAAGTCTATTTAGCAGATCTTTATGGCTTTTATGGTTGCAAGGGTTTCACTGGATTATATCATGTATGATAGTATGTGATTGGCATGTTTAATCAAATACATCAACCTACCTATGGGTGAATCCACGGACCTGGGTAACACTTTTTGGCAAGCGCATCTTGCCAAAAACAAAAAAACGTACCTCGGTCGAGGGCTTGTTAAACCCTCAACCAAGTTATTAATACCTCGACCGAGGTTTTATAAAGCCCTCGACCGAGGTTTTTTTCAGCCCTCGGTCGAGGTATTTATTAACTCTCGGTCGAGGTACATACCTCGACTGAGGTACCTTTTTCAAAAAAATTATAAAAAGGGGCCGCGGGGGCCCCAATTGTCATTTTCAATCACTCGACCGAGGGACAGAGCTCGACCGAGGGACAACGAACTAGACCGAGGAACAGCGACCATCGCCCCAAAGCAACACATCGTCGTCACAATGTCAGAGCAAAGAGGTAACCATTTAAATTGTTTTTCAATTTAAATGGAATTTAATTTTTTTTTTTAATTTATAAAATTTGATAAATGTATATTTTTATAATTTTGTTTTCAAATTTAGTAAATGTATGTTTTTATAGTTTTGTTTTCAAATTTAGTAAATTTATATTTTTATAATTTTCATGTTTAAAATGTGTACCGGCAAGCAGAAATGCTGCCGGATTTTCGAAAATTTGTAGTTAAATTGAATTTTTTTTGTTAATTTGTTATATATATATATAAATTATGTCAACCGATAGGGTTTATGCTACCAGTTTATTTTTGAAATGTGTCTCGGGCAAGCTGAAATGCTGCCCGATTTTTTTCAATCCTCCGTGAATTCATGGAGGATTGAAAAAATCCATAAAACACCAACTAAACAAACCTATACAAACCATAGAGACAATTAATCAACTGTAGGCCTGAGACAAATAATAAATTTTTTATAAAAATTTATTTGAAATTGGTTTTTAAGAGCATGTGCATGATACATGATACATGATTCATAGAGGAACGGGTCTTAGGACCTTTGTCTCTAGTATTTGGTCATAAAGCATGGCCTAGACCACAAGGCCTACCCTTTGTATAGACGATGTAAATCTCGGAGTTATATCCTTATTGGACGTATTGAGCAATAGGTGTGGTTCTCTATGTTGTAGACATGATCACCGAAGGAAATAGTTGCCTTTGGCCCTACATGAAGGTTGTAAGCATCAAATGATCATCAATTTTTTTAAACAACTACACACATGACCTCTTAATGGTAAGGCTAGTTAATTATTAGGACATTGATTTTTAGGACATTGTGCATGAGACATGAGTCAAGCATGGTTCTTTAGGCTATAGACCTGATCACAAGAGGAAAGAATTTCTTTAATCCCTACAAGAGGTTTGTAAACATATCATTGATAGTAAAAATTCCTCAAACCATCACGCATGACCTCTTAATGACATTCTAGTTAGTGACTAAAAATAATTTTGATGCTATCACGCCCTTGCATGGACCATTATCCTCCAAACTCTTACGATCTAAGTCCTCCACTCTTGGATCTTGGATCTAATTCATCATCATCGCCATCAACATCATGCACATCATCATCATCATCACCTTCATCATCATCATCATCACCACCATCCTCATTCTTCTTATCATCATCGATGCCAACATCATCTTCATCTTCTTCATCTTCATCATCTTCATCACCTTCATCATCACCATCGTTATCATCATCATCATCATCACCTTCATCATCATCATCATCATCATCACCATTGCCATCATTGCCATCATCATCATCATCCTCATCATGAACATCATGAACATCATGAACATCATTATCATCCTCATCATCATCATCACCATCACCATCATGAACATCATCATCATCATCCTCATCATCATCATCACCTTCATCAACATCATGAACATCATCATCACCATCGTCGTCATGATCATCATGAACATCATCATCATCACCATCCTCTTTCTCATCATCATCACCTTCCTCATCGTCAACATCACCATCATCATCGTCATCAACATCGCCATGATCATCATTATCACCTTCATCATGTTCATCTTCATCACCATCATCACCTTCATCATCACCATCGTCATCATCATCATCACCATTGCATTCATTACTATCATCATCATCATCATCAACATTATCACCATCGTCGTCATTGTCATCATCATCACCATCATCGTCACCTTCATCATCCTTATCATAATCATCACCATCA
>LPNX010887678.1:187692-211138 GCA_001517045.1 Pseudotsuga menziesii | reverse complement strand
ACTTTTTAAATCTATCATTAAAAACACATAACAATAAGAATACACAGAACACAATTTTAACGTGGAAGCCCAATAGGGTAAACCACCAATACGTCCTATTATTGCAAAATTGTTATTTACAAATAGTTTTGCCTTCTGCTACAGACAATGATGGTATTACACACTATTTACCAGCAACTACTAGAAGGAGGCTATGACCCCCTGGTTTATTAGCTACTACTGAAAGGATTCTACGACACCCTATTTACTATCAAACACTAGAAGGATGCTACGACCCCCTAGTTTATCAGCTGTGACTGAAAGGATGCTACAACACCCTGTTTTGTCAACTACAACTGACAGGATGCTCCTACACACTATTTACCAGCTTCTATTGGAAGGAGGCAACAACCCTCTGCAGGCCAGTTGAATCGCCTAGTGCCACCTTGCCACCCTTATATGAACTTCTCAGTATTTTTTGAACAATTGTAAACTATTCACTTTGGACTCTGTTAAGCTTGCTAACATAGACACCTAATTATTTACACATTCATTTAATAAATACCATTTACCTATCTCTTATCAATGCATCTCTCCATAGTTGCACTCTTTCATTTTGGATCGTGACTGTTTACTTACAGACACAACCAATCATCATCTACCCATTCAACCATCGCATCATTTCAATGTTAAGTTTTAGCAAATACATCGTTTCGTTCTTCTCACAGCTCAGAATTCATTTCCGCAACCCTGTTTATCATTTTCTGGTGCTTCCATAATCTTCTTCTCCATATACAATCCAGACCGTTGACCTTATGTTCGAATCTCTCCAGACTGTTGATTTACTCTACAGATTTCCTCTTGAAATCATATTTTTGCACTAGGTTTTTGTTTCAACGATTCCCCATCATTGATCTCCATCAGGATTCTCCATGAGCATCGATCTCCAGATTGCGGGATGTGGAAACGTAACATTTCATCAAATCGTATCTTGACTTTTCACAAGCTCCTTTCCGCAAGATTCTTTCTGCAATCTCCTTTCCGCAAGCTTCTTTCCGCAAGCTTCTTTCCGCAATATCCTTTCCGCAAGCTTATTTCCACAATTTTTCTTCCGCACCATCAATATTTTGCGGAGTCTTTCCTGACCTTCGATCTTCCGGATTGCGAGTTCATATAAGCTTTAAACGTTATTTCCACAATTCCCTTTCCACATTTTTTCTTCCGCATCGTCTATCTCTTTTAGCGAAACTAATCTCAATCGTCTGATCTTGATCTTTTTGCGGAACTTTGGATTTTCTACCTAACTGTTGGAATTAATCCTTAACCATCATATCCAGTGCGGGACTAATATTAGCCGTCCGATCTTGATTGTTGTGGAAGTGATCCTTAATTGTCGGATTTCGTGCAGGATGCTTGCTGGCAGTCGATTTTAGGTCGAATACGGATCTCACCATGACTTTGCGGATATGCATGATTTCTTTGTGAAAATCCTCTTCAATTGTTTCTAACAGTTTTGAATATTTATATACACATAGAATTTCATCCTGCTGTCGATTATAAGGAATTTATAAACACTCTCACATATATAGTTTCTCTGAAGAATTTATAAACACTCTCGCAGATATACTTTCTCTGTTCTTCGACATATACTCTATCTCCCGTTCATTTCACTCTTCTGCGGTTCCACTCTTCATTTGTCTAACCAGCGATGTCATTCATACTACATCTCTACTTCCACTCGACCTCTGTTCTTTTGTTTCATTAACCACTATTTACATCATACTGGAGAGACTGTCTTGGAAGTCTTCATATCAATCGTTCATGTTCTCTTATCATCCATGTCCATCTCATCCATTGCATTTGTTATAAATGAACTTTTATGACATCATCCTTAGGACACCATTGTATTCCATGTCATCATATGTGTCATGCCACATCCTCAATAATGCCATTCTATGCCATCACTATTTTATGACATCATCATTAAGACACCATCATATTCCATGTCATCATATGTGTCATGCGAGATCATCAACCATGCCATGCCATGCCATCACTACCTTAGTATTTCACTGAGTTTGTCGTGTCATCATATCCACTGGTTATTCCTTTGTCATTCGTGAACACCTTTGACATCAATGACAACTATATACTCAACAACTTCATGATCCAACAACCCCTCCAGCTACTTCATCACTTCATCTTACTATAATATGCATTGTCTATATAGCCTTATGTTTGGTAAAGAATAGTATTGCATTAAATTTACATGTGCTCCACTTTCCTCATGGGTGGAATTCCTCCTGTATCTAGGAACACTTTTTATACCTCTATAAAATCTCTTGTAGTGAACACTTATGTTCTATCATACATCCTTTCAAGGATGTCTTCACACCCACTAGTTCGGTGTCTTTTCAATTCTAACTCAATAAGAGAAATACTTCCTACTTCATATGATCAATATCATCGCTTGATGGGCTCTCAACAAAGAGATCTTAGACTTTCCCTTATGTGCATTGAAGATAAAAGGTTTACCATCTTTTATTAGGTGATATTGGTCTTCCCTTTTCATGAAGATAGTGTCATTCATATACATGAAATGGATAACAAACATCAAGAGGTAGAAAGAATTTTATTCAATAAAAATTCCATTGGTAGCAAATATAGACTTACATTGCTTGGTAAATTTTAACTCTACATCCTTTCACATATTAAGATCTTAATGGTTATACAAGATATTTAAACATTTATCATCATTTCATCATAACCATATGCAATAGGATCACTTAAAGAAAGACAAGCACAACAAGACAAAAGAACACAAATATTTATCCTGGGAAACTCTCTTGGGCAAGAAAACCCACAAAAATTTCCTCAATATATAATTTGACCAAGAATAGTGAACAACCCCAAGAATAATACGAACAACTTCCTCTCTCCAACGATCCCTCGTCACCCTCTCTCTCTCTTGCGGACTTATTTGTGTGAAAGATATTCTAAATGAGGGAGGCACCTCACCTATTTATACTCATCAAGTGAGTGACCTAATTACCTAGCTAGGTTGTCTTAGTACTTTAAGTAGGGTCGACCTACCTAAGAATATTCAAAATAACATTTATAAAATACTTTTGTGGGTACTATTGACCCTACTTGCAACATAGGTTTTACCTCATGACTTTTACATGACAAAGTGTTGGAGATATTTACCACCATACACACTCATTTTGGTAATTTGGCCTAGTTAAACCACTATCCTAAGTTTTATTGACTTAATTGACATCAGAGGGGCACTATATGACATCAGCATGAGCACACCCATGCCTACCTTAAGTTGAGGAGGCTAAATTAGCCTTCTCCTACATTTGGGGAGGCTAACTGGAGCACTTCGGGGGTGATCTGAGTGTCATAAATGCAATTTATTGCTAACTGATGGTTACAATCAATTAAACAGAGCAGTGAAGGCACCTCCCTTCATTAAATTGATTATTTAATGATTATTTAATAAACTGGAGTCAACAGGGGTGCCTCCAACCACTTTTGATGGTCAATTACACTTTAGTTAACCTCATCGGGGTTCATTGGAGTCATTGATGCACTACCACTTGTTGGTTGGCTTGCAGAGACATGTGGCTGAGCTACTTTTAGTTAGACTCAGTCATTTATTGCACTCCGAATTCAGTTAGGGCTCAATTGAGTCAATTAGGGTTTTGATCAGTGGTTAACTTGAGTGTTCATTGTGGCTTACATTCAGTTAAGTTAGACTCACTCATTCAATTCGAATGACATCCTTGGGAATTTGAATTGTCTTGGGATTCAAGCATCTGGAATGGTCATTGTATTTTATCATCATTCTTTCATTTGATTATACAGGGCTGCTACTTCCATTTGCAGCACCATTTTGCCAATTTTATGCATATTTGTCTATATTCTTTGTGAGACTGTGTTTTCAGTTCCTAGACCACTGTGACAAATTAATATGGTATCAAATCTCACGGTGGGATGAAGCTCAGATCTCTCAAAAACAAGGTTTTTGACAGATCTTGCATGAAAAATTGAGCAAAAGCTCAAAATTCTAGCACTGCAATAGAAGCCAAGGCTTACCACTTAATACCCAAAGTAAGGAAATTGTTGATCAAGCTTGCTTGATTGACTATGCTGGGTGTGATGAAAGCCTAAAATGTGTAGGTTGTCGGACCTTACAGTGCCCCTTTTGTTGTGATTTTCAGGTTTTTAACAGGTGAAAGCATTCGCTCTAGCAGTTTCAGATGGCTTCTTCCATAGAACTCTTGAATCCGTTCAATTTCCACTCATGGAAAGGAGACATGGAGATCCAGCTACATGCCAGAGGACTCTATAGGGTCACTATGGACACTAAAGAAGAGCCTGCTTCTATGAAATACAAAGCTAGATTCTTGAACAAGAAAGATGAAGCATTCGAATTCTTGTGCCTCTCTGTTTCCTGGAATGTTCTTTTCCATCTCTCAGGATTGAAGACTCAAAAGTAAATCTGGGATGAATTGGAAACCCTGTATGGAAAGCAGGATGATTTGAGAGTATACCAGCTTGATAATGAGTTGATGTCTCTCCAGCCTTCCAATTTCGAGACCTTGAATGACTTTTTCACCAAGTTCAAGCACGTTGTCTTACTGTTGAAGCAATGTAAATTGGAGAAGGAGGATGATCAGCTCATCCTCACCATACTCTCCAAACTTGGAGCTGATTATTTGGTTTTTGTCTCTACATTCCGTGCATGGAAGATCACAACCCCTAGATGGAAGATGCCTTCACTCAATGCCTTCATTGAGTCCCTAACAAGTGAACATGATAAGCTTGTCTATATGGGGATCATAAGATCCTCCCGTGATCAATCCCTCCATGTCTCGAGGCCCAAAGCTCTGAAGGGTAAAGGAAAGCAGTAGAAGAACCCAAAAACTAAATTCGAAGCTACTAAGCCTAAAGTTGAAAACCAGCAGCATCAAGAGTCTTTCGGCTCAAATAATAACAAAGGAAAAGGGTATCATGGAAAGGATAAAGTCAAGTGTTCATACTGTGGGAAGGGATTCCACCCTGAACATGCCTGCATGAAGAAGAAACTTGATGAAGCTACCTCTCTCCTTGAGAGAAATCACATCAATCTTCCGGAAATATTTCGGAGGAGAGATCAGTAAGATAGGGAACCATAGCATGAAAGAGCTCATGTCCTCATGGCAAGCACTTCGAAGTCCAAAGCACTCTTGATAGATTCTGGAGCTTCGAACCACATGATGGATGAAATAGACTCCCTCTCATCTTTGGAGACCAGAAAATCCATCCCCATCCACATGGGAGATGACTCCACCATCATTTCAGAAGGATAAGGTACTGTTGATCTTGAGAATGGCTATTTTTCAAATGTTTTGTATGTACCATCTCTGGCATCAAACCTCCTGAGTGTTTATAAAATGACATATATGGGAGTGCCCAAGAGAGTATCCTTCAGCCTGAATGATGTAGAGATCACGGAACTTGCATCCGGGAAACTTGTTGCAAAAGGCCTTGCAAACCATGATGCAAAAGCCTATGCATTTTCCCATTTTGTGGTGGATGCAAAGCCCACCGCACTGTTGAATCATGGAAATGAAGTTAGTAGAATATGGAATGAGAGGTTCAGCCATCTAAACTTCAAATAATTGCATCAATTACAGAAAAATTCCATGGTTGAAGGCCTCCCGGTCATCAAGGCAACCATTGGAATTTACAAGGGCTGTGTTGTTGGAAAGCAACCTGAGCACAAGTTCAATCGGGGGAAGGCAAGCCAAGCTACATGCATCTTGGGACTGATACATTATGATATTAGAAGTAAAATGCCTATCACATCCATTAATGGATTAAGGTATCTTCTGACTTTTATTGAATATTTTTCCAGGTACACATGGGTCTTCTTTATAAAAAAGAAGTCTGAAGTCTGTGAAAAATTCACTGAATTGAAGGCCTTGATTGAGAATGCATCTGGCCAAAAGATCAAGATCTTGAGATCTGATAATGGTGGGGAGTATATCAGTAATGAGTTTCTGCACATATTCTCCCAAAGTGGTATTCAAGTCCAGCATTCAGTTCCCTACACTCCCCAACAGGATGGTGTAGCGATAAGGAAGAATCGGTCTCTCAAGGAGATGACCACCTGTATGTTGGAATCAAAGAAGTTGGTGGAACATTTGTGTGATGAATCCATGCATGTTGCAGCATACATTCAGAACAGAGTGCCACACTCATCCATGAAAGGGAAGACCCCTTTCGAAGCATACTTCAGACACAAGCCGGATGTGTCAAACCTGCGGGTGTTTGGGTCCACTGCATGGGCCCGAATTCCACTTGATAAAAGGAGGTCTTTGAAATCGCAAAGCATAGAATGTCTATTCATTGGGTATCCTAATGAATCAAAAGGTTTCAAGCTACTGGATATCAAAACAAAACAGATCGTCATCGAAATGAGTGTCAAGTTCGATGAGCCTCTTCAAGAGCTGGAACTAGTGAAGGAGAAAACTGCTGAATTTCCTTCCTATTCTACTAAATATTTGGATGATGAAATTGGGGGTGATGACCCTGATTTGGATCCTATGATTTCTGATATTAATGTACAGCAAACATCATATTCTGAATTAGAACTTGAAGTACAAAATCATCTCCCAAATTGGGCCCGACAGACACTCTCCTCCGTAGGAGATAACATTGGAAATCCGGATGATCCAAGGAGAACCCGGTCTGATTTCCAAAGAGCGGGTATTGCACTCTCTTTTCTTGATTATTTGCTGTCTGAATATTGTTATTTGATGATAAGTTCAGACCCAAATTCCTACTACCATGCTTGGAAGGATCCGATATGGCAAGTTGCCATGGATGAAGAGATGAATTCTCTTCAGAAAAACACTACTTGGGAGCTACTTTCTCTTCCTCCGGGAAGGAAATTGGTTCAATGCAAGTGGGTGTTTCAGACTAAGGTTGTTGAAGATGACAGAACCTACAAATATAAGTCAATCCTAGTGGAAAAATGTTTCTCCCAGGTCCAAGGTGTCGACTACCATGAGACTTTTGCACCCGTTGCAAAAATGGACTCCATCCGCATAGTTTTGGCAATTTCAGCATCTAAGCACTGCGAAGTGCATCATATGGATGTTAAGTTACCCTTTTGGCATGGATATATTCATGAGGATATATACATGAAGTAGCCTGAGGGTTACATTTTTTATCCATCTTTGGTTTGCAAGCTAAAGAAGTCACTTTACAGGTTAAAACAGGCCCCAAGAGAGTGGTATTCCAAGATGGATGCCTTCATTCTCTCGCAAAACTTCCAAAGGTGTAGATCAGATCCAAATGTGTATATAAAGCAGTCTGATGGTCATTTGATTATTATTGTTTTATATTTTGATGAATTACTGATCATAGGTATCACATTTTCTTCTATTTCAGTCATCAAAACTGCTCTCCACAATGCATTTGAAATGAGCGATTTGGGGTTCTTAAAACAATTTTTGGGGCTCAAAATTGAGCAAAATTCTGATGGGATAATGGTCACTCAGTAAAAATACATATCAGACCTGTTAGTAAAGTTTAACATGGATGAATGTATTCCTGCACCATTCCCTTTTCTTTCAGGGATCAGCCTTGAAGAAGGAAAAGCACACCTCCCATGGACTGCACTGTTTATCGACAGCTGATTGGTAGCTTGCTGTACTTGACTCATTCTCAGCTTGATATTTGTTATGCTATGAATGTTGTATCAAGATGCATGCAGCATCCCCATCATCTTCATTGGAAGGTATCCAAGAGGATCCTCCAGTACATTCAGGGAACCAGGACCTACGGCATTCACTATGCTGCAGACTCTGAGCTAGAGCTGGTTGGATACACAGATTCCAATTGGGCGGGTGATTCTATTGATCAAAAGTATACTTCCAGATATGTCTTCATGTTTGGTGGTAGCCCCATTTGCTGGTCTAGCGAAAATCAGGCCACAATAGCATTGTATTCAGCAAAGGCCAAGTATCAAGGAGCGGTGAATGCTTGCATCCAAGATGTTTGGTTGCAAGGTAGTCTTTCAGAGTTTGATCTTGGTAGTTGTTGCAGCTGCAACCTGTTTCCCAAATTTCTAAAAAAAATTGGACCATCCTTTTAATTTTATCTTGCCTGGGATTGTTTGGATTCCTAAACTCTGTTTTTTCACTCTGCTAGAAATTTGGATTTTTTGAGGTTGAATTGAGGTCAACTGTTTTCCTACATTTCAGAAGTTGAATGATATAAAACTGCCTTTTGTCTAGCTAATGCTTTTGACTATGGAACTTAACGTTTGGATTTCCTTTACCGCTATTGGAAGTCGGTTGAACAATGAATCGGAGCATTAGTATTTTGTGTTGCCGCCGTTTCGGATGGCAGATAGAAAACACCTCAACGAAAAGCTCTTATCCTTGCCGATTTCATGGTTTTATTGCCTAAACCTTTTGCTTTTCGATGATTTGGTTTCTTTTCGCTATCGGAACGGTGTTTGACAATTGATCGGAGGGGTAGTCCTTTGCGTTGCCGACATAGCGGCAACATTGATCTTTGAGTCACCGATATATATTCATTAGTTGTTTCGATCGTCGTCGTTTTTGTCACTTGCGGGGTCCGCAGTCAGTTTGTCAACCACCGTTGCGGTGGTCGATCACACTATCTCTCCGATGTTTAGTTTGTTCATCTGCCAACGCATTATTAGTTAGTGGCTTCGATATTCGATACGTGACTACATCAGCGTTTAGTGTTTTATATCGCCTACATTGCGGAAGCTTTCAGCTTTGAAACGCCGATACTGTGGACATGCTTAGTTTTAAGGTCATTGATCCGCAGTCCTTAGAGCCTCCGATCGCCGAATATTTCAACTGGTCGCGGAACCCTTAGTTTGTCCGCCGCCCACCATTGCGGCTCCTTAGTGAACTAATCACCCGATGCTTAGTTATTTCGCTCGTCAAAAGGATTTTCCCGCCATTATCTTTACCGAGGGTTATTATATATTGGGGCGGGGTATTTGTTTATTATTATCCTGGTTGAAAAATGTGTCTGCTTCGTCCTCGCTGATCGAACTATAACTCCGTGCCCAGCTGTCCGAATTTCGTTGGATTGGTTTGCTTTCTTGGAAATCCTTGTGTCGTCTCACTGACTGCACAGCTTGCTTGCCAGGTAGGCCAACCATGGTTTCTCCTTTCTCTTGATTTTATTGGTCGTTTTGGGAACTAAGGCCTTCCCCTCGTTAGGTTTTCTCGTAGTGGTGTAGTTAGCCGTTTAAAATGTATTTATCCTTGCGGCGTGAGGTATCAGTCAAATTGACAGTTTTGGTGGTGGGGCTTTCTTGAGTCTATTTTTTGAGCCGTTATGGATGCTCTTTCCCGGTCTGAAACTTTAGGTAGTTGGTGCAAACAAGCGTTACGCTGTCTGCACTGAATTTTTTGGGGTTGTTTATGGCCGTCCAAAGGGAGTTTTCAGTGCTACTAGGTGCTTACCCTAGTTTCGTGGAACAGTCGGGTGGGGGGGTTCAATATTTTGATCGAGCTGGGATTTCTACATTTTCAATTACAGTATAGGGTCTCACAATTTGAGGATTAACCCCATTGATAGTGTGGTTCTTGTTATTGAAGAGTATTTCGATTACAGTCTGAATTGAATGATGAGTTTTCTACCGGGGGTTATGTTTTAGTTGCAGATAGACTTAGAGGATTTTTAGACCCAGCTTGCAGAAGTTCCTTTTTGCCTTGTCATTTTCTTTTATTCATTAATATTTTGTATAGTTTATTTGTGAAAATGCATATGGAAGAGGTAAATAGTTTGGTACAGTTTTTCTTCATTCTTAAAACACTAACTAAAAGCTCCAATGGTCCAAGAACATACTGATTTGTGATAGGGTAACTATTGCAAAGGATATATGTCTAAAAGACAAAAGAAGAAGACTCATGTTGCAGAGGTAGAACCAGAGGTGGAAATCATCACCAAGGTGGAATACATATATGAAGATACCAAAGCCACCACCGGGGTAGAGCCAAACTATAAATGGGGTGAGATATACAAGATGATTGCAAATTAGAATGTGACTGATGCAGGATTTGAAGAACTAAAAATTTATGCAAACATCGAGAAATCAGCTCTTATGAAGGTAGCCACAAGACCTGAGTTGTTCCCATGCTTAGAGGTGATCAGCTGGATTCTGCCTAGGGCAGATGTAACTATGATGACTTTGGAGAATACTGCTAAACAGGGATATGCTGCATACAGTCCTACTTATGTATCAATGGCATACCACTTGCCTCCTCCTCAAATTTACTTAACTGAAACCTGGTTGAAGGAGACAAATTTGGACCTAGTTGAAATAGTCAAAAGAATGATGATACCAGGGAATAAATTCCGAACCAAGCCATCAGGAGAATATGATACAGCCACTCTCCAGACCCCTTACAGATTTATAGCATTGATGTTGAACAAGATTTTTGGGAGAGCTCATGGGAAGAGCTTCAAGTTGGGATGGATGCCAATTATTTTTTATGTGGCCACCCAAGGAACCATATTCAATTGGCCAAACATAGTGTCCAATAGCCTCTCAGTATGCATATCTTCAGCGTTGGGAGGGGTATCACAGAAGAAGTCAGAGTTCTACATGAGCTCTATGTTAGTTGATTGTATATTATGTACCCAGTCCTTTCCAGCTTTAAGGTGTAATTGGGATAGGGATGGGACACCTATATACACTACATACAAATTAGATTGGGCACACAAATACTATAGCCACTACAAAGAGATATGTGAACACTTCATCATGCCTTTGTACAGAAGAAGCGTTCAAGGTTATTGAAGAATATGGAAATTATTATCTAACTGAAGAGGGGATGTATCTCAGAATGTATGGTGGAGCTAGGGCACCTTCTCTACTCCCTAAATATGCCACCGATTATCTGTTACATAAAGAAGCAGTCAGGAGCTAGAGCACTTCCATTTTGGTAAGATGAACTTTCACCGGAATGACTCCCGAAATAAGGTTGGAGAGCATTGCAAGGAAGCAAATGTTCATTTCAAATACACAAATTTCTGGGACAAAGATGAAGAAATCTTCAGAAATGGAAAGAATATGACTGCATTAAAGAAGAGATTTAAACAGAAAATCACCATTATAGGTGGAAAGGGAAAAACGGCAAAGAAGACAGCTGAAGGAGAAGAGGCCAGAAAAAGAGAAGAAGATGCTAGAAGGCTAGCACAGGAGGCAGAAAGTTGGCTAAAGAATGAAGAAGAAGAAAGAAAGAGAGCTGTAGAGGAAGCAACAAAGAAGGAAGAGGAGGAGAGAAAGAGAAAAGAAGAAGCAGAGATCAAGAAAAAACAAGATGAAAGTGAGGGTCTGAGATTAGCAGGATCTAAGAAATATCAGCAAACTATTGACCCGATAGATACACAGGATGAACATGATCATACAGATCAAGGGAAGGGACAAGATAATCCTAATTCCCAGGAGCCTTCTACAACTTCTGGCAGCACTCAATAACAAGTTGTTTTTTCTGGAATGAATTTGATACCTTTCATACAGAAAGAATGAGAAGAGATACCTGATTTCAGCACCATTTTCTATGATAAGGAAAAGAAAAGGATTGTCAAAAGAACCGAAAAGAAGGTTGAAATAGGAGGACAATCAGGAAAGATGATAACTAAGAAAACCATGGTGTATGGAACAGATACAGATCCACGACTGACAGCCAGAGCTGGGGTGGCATTAACCCAGGCCACTGAAGAAAATGTAGATAGGCTTATGACAGACCTTGAGCAATCAAATAAGAATGCAACAAAATTAAAGGAAACTCTGAAGAAAGAGAGGGATGAAGGTCACAAGTTAAAGAGGAAATTTGAGGATATGCATAATGAAGTGAGGACTTCGAAGATAGAACTCCAGAATCTGTAGGAAAACAAGATGGCCTTAGAAGTATCAGTAGAGAAAATAGAAAAGGATGCTTAGAACATCCTAGCAGAGCTATAGAGGCTACAGCTAGAGCATCAAATGTTGAAGACTGAGAAAAATGACCTTCAGGTGTCCTACGAAACTCTAGGTGCAGAGAAGGTCCAGTTGCAAAACAGGGTCATTGAGTTAGAATCAGAGAAGGCTACCACTGAAGAGAAAGAGAAACAATATCAACTGCAAGTAGCAGTTTTGGAGGGATGGAATGCTTCATTGACAGCATCACTGAAAGATGCTATGGAACAGAAGACAGATGTCCAGCCTCTGAAGGAGCATGTTCTAACTCAGAGAAGAAATATCCACCATATGCAAATGCTCATTGAGGAAGAAAGGTGTAAGATTGTACAAATAGATAGCAGATTAAAAGAAATCTTGGGCACCACTTCATATTTTGTACACAGATCTCAAGATGTTTTGGAGGTCTTGATAGGAAGGATAGTGTGGATAGAAACAAACGAGGAAACCACTACGGATCTACCAGCGAAAGATCGACATAGTTTAAAACAGTATTATGAACTATTGGAGTTTGCAATAAATACTGTTGAATAATTCAAGAAGACAGTAAAGAAAACGAAAGGGTTATGTACTGAATACTACAGAAGAATGCAGGTCACATACAATAGATGCCAGGTTACTACAGATAAAAGACTGGATACAATACCAGAACATGAGTTGTTCATAGAACATCTTCAGAATAGGTATCTGGAAGATGAGCAGGAGATCCAACAAGTCAAGGATCTAGATGAACAGATTCTGAAGAATGCAGTGGCTCATGTAGTAGTAAGCATCCACTTACTAGAAGACCAGCTGCGCCTGAGTCCCCTGAGAATAGAAGTGGTTAAAAATCAGGCTGCTAAGTATGAGATAAATATCCGCTTCCTTGAACCCTTCGATTTTGAAAGCATAGTAGCAGAGGCCCAAGCGTGGAAAATTTCATTAATGACCAAGCGGGGCCCTCTTCATAAAAGTGTTCTATTAAATTTTTGTTTTAAATGTAATATATTTTATAATTTATGAGCACTCACTACAAGACAAAATTTGGGATTGAAACGTTGGGGAACCCAAAAGTCATTTGGGGGTAGCCCAAAAGTTTTGCTTTTTTTATAAGTATAGGAGAGTTAGATGTAGAAGGGAATTTTTCCCAGACATATTTGTGATAAGTATGTTGTAAGAAGAACTATTTCCTTTTGCAATAAAGAATTACAAGTTTCCTGCTGGAGAAAGCTTGGTGGAATGTTTCAAATGTTGTGCTATGGATCAGTGGAATGTGAACTATTTTGTTTTCAGCTTATGTCCATTAACTATGAGATCGTTCTAACTCATTGAATCTATGTTCATGTTATGAATGCACTCTAGTTTATTCTGTGAAATTTCCACTGTGAGTAATGAAGGTTTTCATAAACAATGAGCTATCTTGTTGTTCACATATTTATTAATGTTCATGTGTTCTGAAATAAATAACAGCTATCTGTAATTGTTCATAATACATGTGCAAAAATACATTACTCATTGTTAACTGTTAATTTTGCTCCCTAGGGATAGGTTAGATAGTTATTTTTAGTTTCTTGCTGTGTGTGATTTAGATGCGAGAGGGTTAAGACGAGAGGTAAGAACCTGTGCATCACATTGTGAAGCTCCTCGTTATCTCTATCAATCTACATTTTTAGATAGGCACTTGCACATCATACTTAAACACAAAAAACTAAAAATATACGCGGTGGACCGGGCCGTAACTGGTAAAACATTTTAATTTGTTACTTGACCCACGGTAGCCGGACTGTAAACCGAACGGATTCCCCATACCAAACAATAACGGGCTAGTTGGGAATGTTATTGGGGAGGATCCCTAACTGTTGTTACCTACGATTTTTCGGGCCTCAACAGTTTTTGGCACTAGAAGGAGGGCAGCCAATGCATGGCTGGACGAGGAAACCCATTTTCTCAAAATTATTCCACCGGTGACAATTTTGAAAGCAGTTTGTTTCCCAATCCAACTTCTGAAGAGAAGGGTAAAGACCATCTGTATTCTATAGATAACAAAGTAGTTGATGATCTGAGAAGATTTACTAGGGCATATGCGAAGAAGATCGGAGGATTACCAATTATTCATGTCTTACCCAGAAGAGAATATCGAAAGAAATATCGCCCTCAGTTAGAAGATTCAGTGTTGGTAGAAGACCTTGAAGAACTGGTAGAAGCAGCCCTACAGGAAGTTGATCAACCTTTGAATTAGTTGGGCCCAGATACACCTTACTATTCACCTATTCAATACCCATGTTCACTCACCACCTCATTCTCCACCCAAAGTCATGGCTCATGTAAATGTAAACCAACCAAATCCACCACCTGCTTGGAAGGCTAGGTCACCTTTAAACCTGGCACCTCCTTTGCATGATTTGCCTCACGCTTTTGAGAAAATGTTGCCTAAGTTTGACCCAAGTGAAAAAATTCTGGTAGATGATCATTTGCAAAAATTTTACTTGGCTATAGAAAGACTACGGGCTGGAGAACATGAAGATGTAGTCTGCAAATTGTTTCCACATACCCTGAAAGGAGCAGCAGCCTCATGGTATTTTTCTCTGCCTGCAAATTCAATCACAGACTGGGACACATTTGAAAGAATATTTAGAAGTAAATATGCATTCCAGAAAACTCATGCAGTGTTAATGAAAGGGTTATGCGCTTTAAAGAAAGAAAGAAAGGAAAAAGTGCATAATTTCACTCAAAGATTTGTTGCTTATCTAAAAAAAAAATTGCAACTGATAAACCATATGATAAAGTTCTAATTGAATACTATACTTCAGCTCTAGGGCCTGACTTGGTCATGTTTTCCAAGATGTCAGTCAAACCTACATTATCAAAAACTTATGAAGAAGCTGAGAGGGTAGAGGCTGAGAAGGAGAGCATAGAAGATTATCCTATGCAGTCGGAAGAAGAAAAAATTTGGTAAGAAACCTTTATTACTGACTAAGCCTAAGGATGAGCAGTGACAGGATTTTGAAGGGATGGCGAAGATGATGCAGAAGCTATCCAACAGAGTAATAGATTTGGAAAAAGAAAAGGAAGCTCATAAGGCATATAATCCTTACTATAAAAGGAGGGAGGACAAAAATCAACATAAACCTCCTCCACATAGTCCTGCATCCATGAATTTAACTGAGGTAGGTATGGATAATTTTTGCACTTTTCATCAGTAGAATCATTCTGAGAAAAAATGCCCCCAATGGATAAATTCTATGACAATGGTAATGAATCAGTTATTGGACTCCAAATTAACAGAAACTGATGAGGAGGAAGAAAAGTACAATCAATCCACAGGAAAACATGAGGAGGATACTCTAGTTTTATGGGATTGTGTCTCATTGTTTGATACAGAAGAGAAAGGTTCTTTGAAACAAGAAGAAACATCAGAAACCAATGTGACAACAAGAAGATAGGGGTTGTTAAAAGAAGACAATTCCATACTTCCGAAGATCAAGAAACTTCAAGAAATTATGAAGAAGGTATAGAAGAACACTACAATGGATAAAATACTTGAATTTACCATTACAAATCAAGATCCTAAGAAAATTAACATGCCTATTAAGCCTATTGAAGACAAGGTGGATAATGTCAAGAAGAATCTCAAAGCACTTGATATGGGGTATGATATTGTGGAGGATATTAAAAAGGCTAAGGCAAATATCTCGCTATTTGAAACGTGTAATGTACCTCAGCAGAAAGAAAAATTGTTAAAAGCACTTGAAGTAGCAGAAGAAGAGATTCCTACTGATAACCAACTTGAAGAAGAAGTTTTTGAAGCAAGTGTGGGAGGTAAGTCTAAATTTTAAACCCCGCCTTTTCTCTTAACTTTTGAGATTTTCAACTATAATGTGCAAAACTATTTAGTAGACTCAAGGGAATAAATCAATGTTATGCCACTTTTAGTCTGCAAGAGAATCAATGGACAACCTAAACCATCCACTTGGCAGGTTATTCAATTAGACAGGACAACTGTGAAAGTAATAGGAGAAATGGAAGATGTTCTAATTCACTTATCTGCAAATGAGAAGGTATGCCAGTACATCGATATTGTAGTAGCAGACATACCTGATGTTTATGGACTTGTTTTGAGTCGAGACTGGTCAGCAAGGCTAAATGGATACTTCTCATCAGATTGGTCACATCTGTGGTTTCCCCATAGGGGAAGTCCCAATCAAATAAAAATATTAAGAGAGCCTAAGATGAAGTACAATGTTGCTCAGTTGGAGGAAAAAAATGAACCAATGAATTCTGTGTTGGGAAATTACTTCATTGAACTAGAACTGGGAAATTACCTAGCTGAAGAAGCCAGCAGTTCACCTGACACTCAGCCTGATCTCCTTCGATTTTCGCGGGCTGATGAGATTGACTGTAAAATAGTAGATTTAGTTTCTGATGTAGTTTTTAATTCAAGTTCAATAGAACTAGATAATGGGTAGGCTCTTTTTAATTTGCATCCAATCCTAGACCCTCAACTCACAAGTTGCAATATTTACAGGTGTGGGAGGAGAACTTACCAGTTAATGGTTTAGTTCTCAAATTTTATTTTTCTTGATTTTTATTTCTTGGTTGTCCTGTACATAAATAAACTGGTTGCTTTGTTTTGTTTTGATTTGCTTATTTTTGTTTATTTTAGTTAGATTTTGATTGAGTTCAATAAAATAAAATAAAAAGAGGCATAACTTTTGGTTGCATGGAGTTCATCAGAATTCTGGATAAACTAAAAATCTTTGATTATGAGACTGTGCACTATTGATTTATTTGAAAGAACTTCTTCTAGTTAGCAGTTTTCCTAAATGGCTATAAACACATTGAAGTCCTACTTAATCCTTGTAAAATAACTGAAGGTCAAAATCTCTGGAATACTATTTCGAGGCTCAGGGGGTGATAGCAAAGACCCATGGAAAGGAAGCAGGGTAAATAGTATATTATATTTAAAAGATCCCATGCCAAGAATTGAAATCCAAAAGGCAAATAAGAGTCAGAAAACTCCTAAGAAAACAATATGTATCAAAACAAAGTACTGAACCATATTAGTACAAGATTTCCAAAGTTCTTCTCCGTCCGTGAGCTGAGAAATTAAATACATCTCTCACACAAAAGGACACTGTGGATAGAGGAACCTGAATAAAAATTCAGAAAGAAGGCATGCAGGAGGACTCAGAAATGACAAAAAAGTCCAAAAGCAAGTGCAAAATGGCATGGGAATGAGGAACAAACAAATATTTATGTTTACCGTATGTTACAATCCTGTGGTGTCCAAGCTGGGAGCTACCCGAAGACAGAGGTAAAAAAATGAAATTCATATTCCTAGCCTCAAAAGAGTTATCTAGACTTTGAAATCTTGGTTTCCATTTTCCCTAAAATGGAATATCATCAATGAGTAAAAGTACATACATTTTCCGTTTGGGAAATCCAAGCATCTAGAAAAATTCAACATGTTGTTATTTATTGTCAAAACAGTCTGTTGCTCAAAGAAGTTGTCCAGAGATCTGTGTTCACCAAGTAGTCACCAATTGTTGCAGCTGCAACATGTTTCCCAAATTTCTAAAAAAAATTGGACCCTCCTTTTCATTATATCTTGCCTAGGATTGTTTGGATTCCTGAACTCTGGTTTTTCCCTTTGCTACAAATTTGGATTTTTTGAGGTTGAATTCAGGTCAACTGTTTTCCTCCATTTCGGAAGTTGAATGATCTAAAACTGCCTTTTTTCTAGCTAATGCTTTTGACTATGGAACTTAACGTTTTGATTTCCTTTACCGTTTTCGGAAGTCGGTTGAACAATGAATTGGAGCATTAGTCTTTTGCGTTGCCGTCGTTTTGGATGGCAGATAGCAAAAACCACGACGGAAAGATCTTATCCTTGCCGATTCCATGGTTTTATTGCCTAAACCTTTTTCTTTTCGATGATTTGTTTTCTTTTCGCTATCAAAACGGTGTTTGACAATTGATCGAAGGGCTAGTCCTTTGCGTTGCTGACACAGTGGAAACATTGAGCTTTGAGTCACGGATATATAGTCATTAGTTGTTTCGATCGTCGTCGTTTTTGTGATTTGTGTGGTCCGCAGTTAGTTTTTCATCCGCCGTTGCGATGGTCGATCACACTATCTCTCCGACATTTAGTTTGTTCATCTGCCGACACATTATTAGTTAGTGGATTCGATATCCGATATGTGACTACAGCAGTGTTTAGTGTTTTATATCACCGACATTGCGGAAGCTTTCAGCTTTGATATGTCGATACTGTGAAGATGCTTAGTTTTAAGGTTGTCGATCCCCAGTCCTCAGAGCCTCCGATTGCTGAAGATTTCAATTGGTCTGAAACCCATAGTTTGTCCGCCGCCTACCGTTGCAACTCCTTAGTGAACTAGTCACCCGATGCTTAGTTATTCCGCTCGTCAATAGGATTTTCCCGCCATTATATTTACCGAGGGTTATTATATATTGGGGCGAGGTATTTGTTTTTTATTATCCTGTTTGAAAAACGCATTCACTCCGTCCTCACTGATCGAACTGTACCTCTGTGCCCAGCTGTCCGGATTTCATTGGATTGGTTTGCTTTCATGGAAATTCTTGCGTCGTCTCACCGACTGCACAACTTGCTTGCCAGGTGTTAGAATAATCAACCCATATTTATCTACCTTAGACATTAATTAATCCAATTTTTGTCTTATTTGCCTAGTTTCCATATTCCACCTTATGCAAGTTGTCCTCCACACATCCAAAGTGGTCAAACTTGCTAAATTTGAGTCATGGAGTGCTTGGGAAACCACTTGGAATCAAATTTGCTTTATTCCTGGCCTTCCTAGCACATGTCTACTTTTTCTGCTTTATTGCCTGCTTTTTCTAAGTTTTAAGGCAATTGGGAAAGTTTGACTAGGTGAAGTTAACTTGTTTTTTGTCCTCATCATCCTCCACTATTTTCTCCTAATAAAAGCATGTATTAGTTGTCCTCCCATCATATATTATCTTTCCTAATTGATTTTACCAATTCGTGAGCTCCTAGACAGATTTGGAAACTGCTTTATTCACTTATGGGGGATTTGCTTAGATTTAGTAAGCCTACTTTTGACCAAATTCGAATGGCATCCTTATGCATTTGAATCTCTCATGTAATTATTTATTATCGCAACTTATGACTTCACAGGTTTGGATATTGTACACTTATTCAATACAGATTAGTGTTCTGCTCCATATTCAGTCTCCTTTGTGTGTAATTTGCATGTGTAATTGGCAATTTTTGTGTGTAATTGTTCTAACACCTGGGTTCAATTTCCACATGGTATCAAAGCCTTTGTAGATCTATTTCTCTCCTTCCAATTTGTTATTGCAGGTTCGACATCATTGACTAGGAGCATTCTGCTGACTGAAGGGACAATTTCTGAGCTACGGATCAATCTCAGAAGATCATCTTGACTCCATTTAACTTCTTTGAATGGAAAGCAGATATGGAGATTCTATTGAGAGTGAAAGGCCTCTATAGAGTGACTATGGCAACAAAAGCAGATCCCAATGCAACTGCAGAGAAGATTAAATGGCACAACAGGAGGGATGAGGCCTATGGTCTCCTGTGTCTGAGCATATCCAGAGACCTCATTTTCATCTTGATGGATTAACATCACCAAATGAAGTATGGGAGAAGCTTGTTGATCTTTTTGGTAAGATAGATGAGATGAGGGGACATCAAATTGAAAATGAATTGATCTCCCTAAGTCCCAATAGCTTTGAATCCCTGCAACTCTATTTTTTCAAGTTCAAAGCCCTTGTTTTGCAGCTAAAACAATGTGGGATCGAAAAGAAGGATGAGCAACTGGTTTTCGCCATACTCTCGAAGCTTGGCCCTGACTATTCAGTGTTTGTATCGACCTTCCATGCCACAAATTCGATAGCTCGATCTTGGAAAATGCCTATCCTTGCAGATTTCATGGAATCTCTCACACAAGAACAAGATAAATTGGTGATGATGGGTACCATCAAACCTTCCAAAGGCCAAGCTCTGGTTGCTGGAGATTCAAGGGTGGATTCAAAAGGAAAGAATAAAGCTAAGAAGCCACTTGAGCAAAAGAGAGACAAGAACAAGTCTCTAGAGGAGCCTCAAGGTTCCAAGAAGAACCCCCAGAAGAAGAAGAACAAAGGAGAAATGAGCAAGTGCGCATACTACAATAAGGGAAATCATTCTGAAAGCTCCTACATGAAGAAGCAAATAGACATGCTGACCCAACTCCTAGAGAAGAATGGCATCTCCCTTCTTGATAGCTCAAAGAAGAGGGAAGGAGGATCAAATTCAAAAGATAGAGAGAGAGTTCATGCATTGGTTGCTGGCACATCAAGCTCACCTAGTTTCATCATTGATTCTAGAGCTTCAAGACATATGGTTTCAACCAAGGAGGAATTCACCTCACTTGACATGTCGAAAGGTCCACAAATTGTACTGGGAGATGACTTTCTCATTGAAATTTTGGGCAAAGGGAGGATTGATCTTGACCATGGTAAGTTCAGCAATGTATTGTATGTTCCAGGTCTTGCCTCTAACCTGTTATCGGTGTATCAGATGACCCACACAAGGTCTCCAAAGAAGGTCATATTCTCCCCTGATGAAGTTGATATCACAGAGATCTCAAGTGGTAAATTCATTGCAAAAGGAGTTGCAAATCACACTTTGAAGGTATACATGTTCTCACACTTTCTACCCTACTCAAACCCCTCTGCTCTTCTGATTCATGCTAATGAGGCAAGCAAGATTTGGCATGAAAGATTTGGCCACCTCAATTACAAGTATCTTTCTGATCTTAGTGAAAAAGAAATGGTCATAGGGTTACCAAAGATTAAGTTTTCCAAAGGAGTCTGTCAAGGTTGCATCTTAGGAAAACAACCATAGCATAAATTTGAGAAAGCTAGTCATGAGAGAACCTCTGCACCTCTTGAGTAGATCCACAGTGATGTTTCTATCCCATTTCCTCATATGTCAATGAGTCAGGCCAAATATGCATTGACATTCATAGATGAATTTTCTAGGTATTGCTGGGTTTACTTCCGGAAACACAAGTCTGAAGTTTATGGCCTTTTCAAAGTCTTTAAGGATTTGGTTGAAAACTAGTCTGGGAGGAAACTCAAGGTCCTCAGATCTGACAATGGTGGTGAGTATGTCAAGTCTGAGTTCATTCAATATTGTGCAGATGTAGCTAATCAGATGCAACATTCTATCCCTTACACACCACAGCAGAATAGTGTTGCTGAGAGGAAGAACAGATCACTGAAAGAGATGGCAACCTGCATGATGGAGGCTAAGACTTTGCCACCAAAGTTTTGGGCCGAAGCTATAAACTGTGTAGCCTATATCCAAAATAGGGTGCCTCATAAACAAATTGATGGTATGAATCCTTTCGAAGCATGGAGTGGGCACAAGCCAGATGTGACCCATTTCAGGATTTTTGGCTCAAGGGCTTGGGCTAGAATTCCAACAGAAAAGAGGAAGGATTTGCAGCCCCAAAGCCAAGAGTGTCTATTTGTTGGGTACTCTAAAGATTCAAAAGGGTACAAGATGATAAGTTTGAGCACAAACAAAGCCTTCATTGAAAGGTTTGTTCAGTTCCAAGAAGAGCCCCTAGCAGCAGTGGAAGTTGGAGAATTCTCTTCACCACCAAAACCTTTGAATGTAAGTGAAGAGATAGTTGAACTTGCTGATTCTGATATGTCTGATAATGATGATTTAATTGTAGATCCTAACAGTCCTACAAGACCAAAATGGGAAGCAAATACCATTCATGCAGCTGGTGTTACGGAGAGAAATTCCTATGGCTTGGGGTACCACAACAGACAGCTTTGACTCCAGAAATCAATCTTCCCAATATGCAATAGAAATAAAATGTCTAACACTAAAGGATCAGACCTCGTACCTTATTCCAGACGATTGAAGTATATCCCCGTTGAGCTTTCCAATCTTCAGCTTGAATTGATATAATACTTCCTCAACAACAAGTAAACAATACAAGCATACTATATATCATGGTGTTAGATCTATTCTAGCATATATAATCAATAATGTAAAATCATTTGACATATTCCAATGGATACAATATTCAATCAAATACACATCATTGGATAGGAAAAGATAGTTCTTATTAATATAAATCATAGATTACAAGATAGATACAACCTCTGACGGCACGTCTACGAACCGAAGAAACTAAATCCCCCACTTGGGCCTCCACCACCTCAATCCTCCATCTCGCGATAGCAAGCT
The DNA here is from genome assembly GCA_001517045.1 of Pseudotsuga menziesii. Taxonomy (NCBI): domain Eukaryota; kingdom Viridiplantae; phylum Streptophyta; class Pinopsida; order Pinales; family Pinaceae; genus Pseudotsuga; species Pseudotsuga menziesii. Next base: position 188,900 of record LPNX010887678.1, on the reverse strand, counting down.
CACTAGAAAAAGGCAAGCTTGGGAAGAACACAAAAGTGCTCCAAAGGGACAAAGGGATGCAGACTCAAGTATAAATTCTGGCAACAATGGACTATAGTTTCTTTTCTTTCAATCTCTCTATATGCCTTCAATGTACCAAGGGGTTCCTTATATAGCTTCACAAGGGATAATGAAGGGTCGAATCCGAGCGATCTCAAGGCATATGGAAGGCCGGGAGTCGAATGAGTCGGATCCATGTCAAGGAAAACTCCAAAAGGATTTGGATTATGCACACATCCTGATGTATGCGGTTATATGGGTCAAACCCGCGTATGTACGCGATTATCGGGTAAAAAGCCGCGTATATCATTTTTCATATAGTTTTGGGGATGATCAAGGAAACATCAAAGGATAAAAGATGTCCATGGGGTCTAAAGATTCTGCAGCAGGACAGGGGAAGGCCATACAAAGTGTGATTCACCTGGAGTGGTGAAATCCGCTATAACAGCTGGAGAACTAGCTAGAAATCCTAATGATCCTAGGAGGACTAGATCTCAGTTTGAGAGTGCTCTATGCATGAAAGATTCTATGTTTGCATAGAAATGCTATCTGATGGTTGAATCAAACCCATAGACATATGAATATGCAGCAAATAATCCAAGATGGAAAACATCCATGAAAGAAGAGTTCAACTCACTTCAGAAGAACAACACTTGGGAGCTGGTTGATCTTCCCCCAGGGAGGAAGCTAGTTCAGTGTAAGTGGGTTTACAAAAATAAATTTGATGCTGATGGTTCACCTTTGAAATACAAGTCTAGATTGGTAGCCAAGGGCTACTCATAGGTACATAGCATAGACTACAATGAGACCTTTGCACCAGTGGCAAAGATGGACTCCATCAGGCTAGCCTTAGCCATTGCAGCTTCAAAGCAGTGGGAGGTACATCACATGGATGTGAAGTGTGCTTTCCTGAATGGAGATATCACTGAATAGATTTACATGTAGCAGCCTCAAGGATTTTCTACTAATCCATCTCTTGTGTGCAGGCTAAAGAAGTCATTGTATGGGCTTAAGAAAGCCCCCAGGGCTTGGTATGCCAAGATTGATAGCTTTCTGCAATCACTGAATTTTGTTCGATGCAAGTCAGATCCAAATGTCTATTTGAAGCTGATTCATGGTTCATTAATGATCATTTTTTTGTATGTTGATGACCTTCTCATTACAGTAAG
>LPNX010887678.1:161784-187575 GCA_001517045.1 Pseudotsuga menziesii | reverse complement strand
CTCCTTGAAGGATGCAATGAACCATGCCTTCTCAATGACTGATTTGGGCTTATTGAGCCAATTCTTGGGGCTCGAGATTGCTCAAACCAAAGATGGAATTAAAATACATCAATCCAAGTATGCCTTGGATTTTCTAAACAAATTCAACATGAAGGATTGCAATCCAAGCAAGACTCCTTTCCTTTCAGGAGTTAAGCTTGAAGAAGCTAATTCTTCACCTATGGTAAACAATACACTGTATAGGCAATTGATTGGATGTTTGTTGTATCTTACACATAATCAACCTGATATTTATTATGCAGTAAGTGTGGCTTCAAGATACATGGATCAGCCTCATGAGATCCATTGGAGAGCATCCAAAAGGATCCTTAACTTTGTTCAGGGAACAAGGACTCATGGGATCTTCTACAAAGCCAAATCTGATCTCGATTTGATTGGGTTTACTGACAGTGATTGGGCAGGTGACAACACAGATCATAAGTCAACATCAGGATATGTGTTCATGCTTGCTGAAGGGCCAATCAGCTGGTCAAGCAAGAAACAGAGTGCCATTGCACTCTCATCTACAGAAGCAGAGTACAGAGGAGTTGTAAATGCAGCAACTCAATGTTTATGGTTGCAGGGGTTACTTGGTGAGTGTGGTTTCGAATAAAAATACTCAACTACTATCTACTATGATAATTAGAGTACCATTCGAATCTGCAATGATCCAGTTCATAAACAGAGAACCAAACACATTGAGATCCATATGCACTACATCAGACAGCTTGTGCATGATGGCACCATTCACCTACTCTTTTGTTCATCTTCATAACAAGTAGCAGATATCTTCACCAAAGTTTTTTGTGAGAAGACATTCAACAATCTCAAATCACTGTTGGGGATTGTTGATCATGCTGTGAAGCATGAGTGATGACAATATTTTCAAATTTTGTTTTACTGTCCATGTTTAAGGGAGGATTTTTTCCACTGGGTTTTTGCCTCTTTCCTTGGTTAAATGGACATGCAGTATGTAAAGGGTGACTAAGCCTTGTTGCTAGGCCCTATAATTTTCTGATATTTTACTCATAAGTCAGGCTTAAGGGTGGGTGTTAGAATAATCAACCCATAGTTAGCTACCTTAGACATTAATTAATCCATTTTTTGTCTTATTTGCCTAGTTTCCATATTCCACCTTATGCAAGTTGTCCTCCACACATCCAAAGTGGTCAAACTTGCTAAATTTAAGTCATGGAGTGCTTGGGAAACCACTTGGAATCAAATTTGCTTTATTCCTGGCCTTCCTAGTGCATGTCTGCTTTTTCTGCTTTATTGCCTGCTTTTTATGAGTTTTAGGGCAATTGGGAAAGTTTGACTAGGTGAAGTTAACTTGTTTTTTGTCCTCATCATCCTCCACTCTTTTCTTCTAAGAAAAGAATGTATGAGTTGTCCTTCCATCATCTATTAGCTTGCCTAATTGATTTTTCCAATTCGTGAGTTCCTAGACAGATTTGAAAACTGCTTTATGCACCTACGGGGGATTTGCTTAAATTTAGTAAGCCTGCTTTTGACCAAATTCGAATGGCATCCTTATGCATTCGAATCTCTCATGTAATTATTTATTGTGGCTGCCTATGACTTCACAGGGTTGGATATTGTACACTTATTCAATACAGATTAGTGTTCTGCTCCATATTCAGTCTCCTTTGTGTGTAATTTGCATGTGTAATTGGCAATTTTTGTGAGTGTAATTGTTCTAACACCTGGGTTCAATTTCCACACCAGGTAGGCCAACCATGGTTTCTCTTTTCTCTTGATTTTATTGGTTTTTTTGGGAACTAAGGTCTTCCCCTGGTTAGTTTTTCCCGCAGTGGTGTAGTTAGCCATTTAAAATGTATTTATCCTTGCGGCGTGAGGTATCAGTCATATTGACAGTTTTGGCGGCAAGGATTTCTTGAGCCTGTGTTTTGAGGCATTATGGATGCTCTTTCCTGGTCTAAAAGTTTAGGCAGTTGGTGCAGACAAGCGTTACGCTGTCTGCACCAACTTTTTTGGGGTTGTTTATGGCCATCTGGGGGGAGTTTTCAGTGTTACTAGGCGCTTACCCTAGTTTCGTGGAATGGGGTGAGATATACAGGATGATTGCAAATTAGAATGTGCCTGATGCAGGATTTGAAGAACTATCTATTTATGCAAACATTGAGAAATCAGCTCTTATGAAGGTATCCACAAGACCTGAGTTGTTCCCATGCTCAGAGGTGATCAGCTAGATTCTTTCTAGGGTAGATGTAACTACGATGATTTTAGAGAATACTGCCAAATAGGGATATGTTGCATATAGTCTTGCTTATGTCTCAATGACATACCACTTGCCTCTTGCTCAAATTTACTTAACTAAAAGCTGGTTGAAGGAGACAAATTTGGACCTGGTTGAAACAGTCAAAAGAATGATGATACCAGGGAAGAAGTTTCGAACCAGGCCATCAGGAGAATATGATACGGCCACTCTCCGGACCCCTCACATATTTATAGCATTGATGTTGAACAAGATTTTTGGGAGAGTTCATGGGAAGAGCTTCAAGTTGGGATGGATGCCAATTATTTTTTATGTGGCCACCCAAGGAACCATATTCAATTGGGAAAACATAGTGTCCAATAGCCTCTCAGTATGCATATCTTCAGCTTTGGGAGGGGTATCATAGAAGAAGTCAGAGTTCTACATGAGCTCTATCTTAGTTGATTGTATATTATGTACCCAATCCTTTCCAGCTTTAAGGTGTAATTGGGATAGGGACAGGACCCCTGTATACATTGCATACAAATTATTTTGGGCACACAAATACTATAGCCACTACAAAGAGATATGTGAACACTTCATCATGCCTTTGTACACCCTGATTTTCCTGACTGAATGCAATTGCATGTCAGAAGAAGCATTCAAGGTTATTGAAGAATATGGAAATTATTATCTGACTGACGAGGGGATGTATATCAGAATGTATGGTGGCTCTAGGGAACCTTCTCTACTCCCTAAATATGCCACTGATTATGTGTTACATAAAGAAGCAGTCAGGAGCTGGAGCACTTCTATTTCGGTGAGATGAACTTTCACCGGAACGACTCCCAAAATAAGGTTGTAGAGCATTGCAAGGAAGCAAATGTTCTTTTCGAATACACAAATTTCTAGGACAAAGATGAAGAAATCTTCAGAAATGCAAAGAATATGACTACATTAAAGAAGAGATTTAAACAGAAAATCACCATTGTAGGTGGAAAGGGAAAAACTGCAAAGAAGACAGCTGAAGGAGAAGAGGCCAAAAAAAGAGAAGAAGATTCTAGAAGGCTAGCATAGGAGGCAAAAAGCTAGCTAAAGAATGAAGAAGAAGAAATAAAGAGAGTTGCAGAGGAAGCAACAAAGAAGGAAGAGGAGGAGAGAAAGAGAAAAGAAGAAGCAGAGATAAAGAAAAAACAAGATGAAAGTGAGGGTCTGAGATTAGCAGGATCTAAGAAAGATCAGCATACTACTGACCCGATAGATACACGGGATGAACATGATCATACAAATCAGGGATAGGGACAAGATAATCCTGATTCCCAGGAGCCTGCTACAACTTCTGGAAGCACTCAAGAACAAGTTGTTTTTTCTGGAATGAATTTGATACCTTTCATACAAAAAGAAGGAGAAGAGATACCTGATTTCAGCACCATTTTTTATGACAAGGAAAAGAAAAGGATTGTCAAAAGAACCGAAAAGAAGGTTGAAACAGGAGGACAATCAAGAAAGATGATAACTGAGAAAACCGTGGTGTATGGAATAGATGCAGACCCACGACTAACAGCCAGAGCTAGGGTGGCATTAAACCATGCCACTGAAGACAATGTAGATAGGCTTATGACAGACCTTAAGCAATCGAAGGAGAATGCAGCACAATAAAAGGAAACTTTGAAGAAAGAGAGGGATGAAGGTCACAAGTTAAAGAGTAAAATTGAGGATATGCATAATGAAGTGAGGACTTCAAAGATAGAACTCCAGACTCTACAGGCAAACAAGATGGCCTTAGAAACCTCAGTAGAGAAAACAAGAAAGGATGCTCAGAATAGCCTAGAGGAGCTACAGAGGCTACAGCTAGAGCATCAAATGCTGAAGACTGAGAAAAATGAACTTCAGGTGTCCTACGAAACTCTAGGTGCAGAGAAGGTCCAGTTGCAAAATAGGGTCATTGAGTTAGAAACGGAGAAGGTTGCCACTGAAGAGAAAGAGAAACAATATCAACTGCATGTAGCAGTTTTGGAGGGACAGAATGCTTCATTGACAGCATCATTGAAAGATGCTATGGAACAGAAGATGGATGTCCAGCCTCTAAAGGAGCATGTTCTAACTCAGAGAAGAAATATCCACCATCTGCAAATGCGCATTGAGGAAGAAAGGTGTAAGATTGTACAAATAGATAGCAGATTAGAAGAAATCTTGGACACCACTTCATATTTTGTAGACAGATCTCAAGATGTTTTGGAGGTCTTGACAGGAAGGATAGTGTGTATAGAAACAAATGAGGAAACCCCTACAGAGCTACCAGCTAAAGTTCGACATAGTTTAAAACAGGATTATGACCTATTGGAGTTTGCAATAAATACTACTGAAGAATTCAAGAAGACGGTAAAGAAAACGAAATGGTTCTGTGCTGAATACTACAGAAGAATGTTGGTCACATACAATAGATGCCAGATTGTTGCAGATAAAAGACTGGATGCAATACCAGAACATGATTTGTTCATAGAAAATCTTCAGAATAGGTATCAGGAATATGAGCAGGAGATCCAACAAGTCAAGGATCTAGATGAACAAATTCTGAAGAATGCAGTGGCTCATGTAGCAGTAAGCATCCACTTACTAGAAGACCGGTTGCGCCTGAGTCCGGCGAGAATAGAAGTGGTTAAAAATCAGGCTGCTAAGTATGAGATAAATATCTGCTTCCTTGAACCCTCCGATTTTGAAAGCATGGCAGCAGAGGCCCAAGTGTGGAAAAATTTCATTAATGACCAAGCGGTGCCCTCTTCATAAAAGTGCTCTATTAAATTTTTGTTTTAAATGTAATATATTGTATAATTTATGAGCACTCACTACAAGACAAAATTTGGGATTGAAAAGTTGGGGAAGCCCGAAATTCATTTGGGGGCAGCCCAAAAGTTTTGCTTATTTGTATAAGTATAGGAGAGTTAGATGTAGAAGGGACTTTTTCCCAGACATATTTGTGAGCAGTATGTTGTAAGAAAAACTATTTCCTTTTGCAATAAAGAATTACAAGTTTCCTGCTGGAGAAAGCTTGGTGGAATGTTTCAAATGTTGTGTTATGGATCAGTTGAATGTGAACTATTTCGTTTTCAGCTTATGTCCATTAACAGTGAGATCATTCTAACTCATTGAATCTATGTTCATGTTATGAATGCACTCTAGTTTATTCTGTGAAATCTCCACTGTGAGTAATGAAGGTTTTCATAAACAATGAGCTATCTTGTTGTTCACATATTTATTAATGTTCATGTGTTCTAAAATAAATAACAGCTATTTGTAATTGTTCATAATAAATGTGCAAAAATACATTACTCATTGTTAACTGTTAATTTTGCTCCCTAGGGATAGGTTAGATAGTTAGTTTAAGTTTCTTGTTGTGTTTGATTTAGATGCGAGAGGGTTAATACGAGGGGTAAGAACTTGCACATCACATTGTGACGCTCATTGTTATCTCTATCAATCTACATTTTTAGATAGGCACTTGCACATCATACTTAAACACAAAAAACTAAAAATATACACGGTGGACTGGGCCGTAACTGGTAAAACCTTTTAATTTGTTACTTGACCCACGGTATTCAGACCGTAAACCAGATGAATTCCCCATACCAAACAATAACGGGCTAGTTGGGAATGTTATTGGGGAGGATCCCTAACTGTTGTTACCTGTGATTTTCCAGGCCTCAACAGTAGTACTTTGTCCACTGTCCTATTTTGTGACAATCACAGTGATATTAAGATATCCACAGATCCAGTTAATAGGAAGAGGACCAAGCATGTAGAGTTACACATGCACTATATCAAGGAGCTAGTGCATGACAGGACCATCATTCTACAATAGTTCTCAACTGATGAGCAGATTGTAGACATCTTCACCAAGATCTTTTGAGAAAAGAAGTTCACTTACCTTCGTTCACTGTTGGGGGTGAGTTCATCAGGGTGATCCAACTACTTTCAGTGTTCAGCTTGAGGGGGGGGGGGGGGGGGGGGGGGGTTCCCACTGGGTTTTCCCTCTTTTCCTCACTTAGTTTGTTTTTTAGCATTGTTTGAGTTTCAGTATTGTACAGGGTGACCTATGGCCTTTTTTTTCGGGGCCCTAGAATTCTTCTACACTTTATGTTTTCTACTCCTCCTGAGTATAGCTTAAAGGGGGTTGTTGGAGACATTTACCACCTTACACACTCATTTTGGTCAATTTGGCCTAGTTAAACAACTATCCTAAGTTTTGTTGACTTAATTGACATCAGAGGAGCACTGTATGACATCAACATGAGCACACCCACGCCTACCTTTAGTCAAGGAGGCTAACTTATCCTTCTCCTTCATTCAGGGAGGCTAACTGGAGCACTCCGGGGGTGATCTGAGTGTCATAAATGCACTTTATTGCTAACTGATGGTTACAATCAGTTAAACCGAGTAATGAAGGCACCTCCCTTCATTAAATTGATTATTTAATGATTATTTAATGAAGTAGAGTCAACAGGGGCACCTCCAACCACTTCTAATGGTCAGTTACACTTCAGTTAACCTCATCGAGGTTCATTGGAGTCATTGATGCGCTTCCACTGGTTGGTTGGCTTGCAGAGACATGTGTCTGAGCTACTTTCAGTTAGAATCGGTCATTTATTGCACTCCAACTTCAGTTAGGGCTCAGTTGAGTCAATTATGGTTTTGATCAGTGGTTAAATTAAGTGTTCACTGTGGCTTACATTCAGTTAAGCTAGACTCACTCATGCATGCATCTGGCCTTGGCATTCATGCATCTAGCATGATCATTTTATTGTATCATCATTCTTTCATTTGATTATACAGAGCTGCTACTTCCATTGCAGCACCATTTTGTCAATTTTATGCATATTTATCTATATTCTTTGTGAGCCAGTGTTTTCAGTTCCTACACCACTGTGACAAATTAATACCAACTACATCAATGACATCTCTCAATTGAGAAATAACATCTTTGAAAGGAGGAATAATAATAATACAATAAAAAGGTATTGTTTGTGCTAGAAGTTGTCTCCTAAATGCTAGAGAGACAAGCCTAGCTCATCTTGAGTGTGTATTTGATTGTTTAGTGTAAAATGATGGATCAAGTAGACTGGATGAGAAAGTATAAAGGGGAGAAGATCACAGGCATGGAGTCTCTATTGTACTCATGAATCAGAGGAAATCCAGCTTATCACCAGACCAGTTGGATAGTATTATGAAGATGGAAGACTGAGAGAAAAGAAACAATGAATCATAGAGATGAAATAAACTAAATCAACCTGTTAGCACTATGTTTGAAACTTTTGAATTATGAACTTGAAAGGTTTGAAAATGACCCTATTTGATGAAATTTTGTGGAAGCTCCTTTCAGGTTATTTGGTTAGCAAGTTGTTTCATCAGGAGCCATTGGATGGAGAGTGGATTGTGATCTACGGTGATAGATCTTTCTGTAGATTGAAACATGCAGCAACGGAAATCGGGAAAAGTGTATTAAGTTTCGATGGTTCAGATTCATGACAATGAAGATCAACGGCGGAAAGAGATTCCGTGGAGTGGATATGCGAGGAAGGACTTAATTTTGAGATTTGTGGAGTCCGTTAAATGGGTGTGATGTTGGAGGGTCGATATCGGCACAAGGTAAGATCAACGGCCCTAAATAATTCCGCGCGGTGAACATGCTTGGAGGGAGAAACTTTTTCAAATAGCGAAAAGGGTTAATCAGCGAGAAAATCGGATGATTGAGATGAAGGCGGAGATAGACCTGCAGTCTTAAACAATTCCACGGATTGAATTAGCACGGAGAAAGTTATGATTTCCATCCGCGGAAAGTGGTACGAACTGCGAAGATCTACGGTCAGAATAAGAGATCGGGTGGATCAATGGGTAAGAAGCATTCCACGATTAGAATTTTCTCAAATGATCAAATGAGAAAGGATAGGTGGAATAATAAAGTTCTCATGGTTGAACGGTCCCGATGAAGGTAGTTTAGAGATCGACGGTTGATATTGATCTTCCCAAATCAAACTGTACAAGTTGATAGTGTTGAGTTTTGGGTATGAAGATTTGGTGTATCAAGGGCTTAGATTGCAAATATGAATGAATCTACGGTACTGAGTGCATGGAGAAACATGAGGGTTATGCAACATAAAAAACTATAAAAACATCTACAGGGAAAATACGCCCTCATGTACGATCTACCTTCCTAACAGTTAGTTGATTTCTCCAATTCCATTTGTGATACACTTACAAGATAAATCACCCCTGCGGTAGCGCCATCTCGCCCAAAACCAGATATCCATCGTGTTGCTGGCGTGTGAAATCAAAAGGATATCATGAAAATCTAAGATGTGGAGCAACGAATCTGATTGCCACATGTAGCAGGGAAAGCGTGGCGAAAGAATTATTCTGGTATCGTCGTCACAGGAACGAAAGGGCAAGAAAACCTCTAGTCCATATGCCCTGAAGCGTATGGTTGACCAGGCAGGGTAACACCCGAAGTCTTTTTCCGCAGCCAATAATGAAATGTTGCGGCAAATAAGGCTACGTGACTACATCTCCAGTGGGAAAGGAATCCCTCGGCTCATGTGCTGGCTCATGTCATCACCAAGCTACTCGACGATGAAATGTGCGAAAATGCTGACGGGTCGTCCCTGTATCCAGTTTTCCAATCCTATATAAACACCACCTTTCATAGCCATTAAGGTGCATAGGATGAGCCAGTGTAGAAGCAAACTCGAGGTATGATTTTGCTAAGAGGTTCCAAGGATTCTAATAAATTTGCAATGGCGATCTGGTTCAAGAAGCTTGTTAGTCTGGGTGTGTTGTTGGTTGATGAGCTTGATTCCACGCTCATCTATCACCCTGGTTTTTCACACCAGGGAAGCGCCAACCATCAGGGAAAGGACATCAAGCACTTTGATAAATACACTTGTTTTCAGATAGCCATCCCCTCAGCTGTGTGGTGCCTGAACTTTCACTTCCTTTTGGTGTCCCTCCAGAACCCCTAGATGCAATCACTGCCTTCAAACTCTCGATACGTGATGACCATGTTTAGTGGCAACCAGTAGGAGCGAATGCTCATGCTGGAGCATCAGGGTCCAAAGTATTCATCATAGCTTTCATGCACCCCGTCTGTGATCTTTTTTTGTGTTCGTGAGAAGTACAAGAATGACAAGCCACTGAAGAGGCTTGTTTCTCCTAGAAGCAAGGTGGAAATCTGTGAATAAGGTTGAGCATGGAAAGGATATAAAATCCTTTTCCAGCTTTGAGCCCATGTAGAAAGGTTCCTTTGAGCACGGAATGAACACAAAGGAAAGGACACGTTGCTGAATCGACAAACAGACAAGTGGTTCGAGCCCAATCAGAAATGAACCACCAGAAGCACCCTGAGACTTCATTTTCATGGCCCCCGAGCTCAGAATCAGAAACATCATGCTGCAATCTAGACCGAGCACGCACATTTGCTCCATGATATTTTTTTAAATAAATGTAAACCGTGGCAGAAGTACCACACTCTAATTGTTAGTGTTTTGATTATGATTGTAAACAGTTTCAGGTCATATTACGAGGATTAGCCTTGAGGGTATGAAACGTTATAAATTTGCTCCCCACAGAGGGGAGAAGGGGTTGGGTTTTCAAGAGTAGAGAGGCTCTTCATTGTAATGGGTTTCAAGTTTTTAGTAGATGAATGAATTTTGTAGAGGAGGAACGTTAAACCTTTCATGGCAGAGATTCCTGTGCCGTCTTTTTCTTCAATAAGTAATTTATTTATGTGACTATTTATCCTATTTCCCACTCCATTTTGTATTTGATTTCATGCTTGAGCATTAGTGTATATGGGCTAGAATTCATCTTCCATGCTCTAGTTCCATTGTTCAATCATTTTCAAAACATTTTCTTCTAAATTCTTGCAGAATTCACCCTAGTTAGGTGCTATGTTTGATGGGTTGTCTCCTTCTGTCTGTTAATCAACCTGCTAATACCTCTAAATTGAGGAAAGGGTGTCTACCTTGCCTCTGTCCATAAACCTTCAAACTTCCTACCTTCTGCAACCTACTTCAAACGTTATTGTTGACTCCATTTCCCAATGGTATCCTCCATGATTGTCCCGCCAAACTTTATAAAAACAACTAGTTCTATCAGAAATATCACCTTCTGATTGTCTTGGATTGAATATCTTGAGTATAAAAACTTTGTAAATAGCGAGAGATCCCTCTCTCACTGTATTAGGTTAGAAATACAATCTAAAGTGGTTCTGATGTTACCTCAGGAGATACCTTTCCACAACCTAGGTACATTTTGAGTGATAACACAACCCTGTAGAATCACGTGACTGAAAATACAATCAACGAAAATAATTTCTAAAAACTAAATAGAAGGCACTTGACAATTGTCAAATGCAATAAAATTTTCACTGCATGAGAATCCATATTTCATAAACAATTTATGACACTCGGAAACTGATATTTTATTCAAGTCGAAAAAGTAAAATAGATGATCAACGAAGAAGCATAGTTTGATAACAAACTGTCAAGAATCTATGATTATGAAATATAAAAGAAACTAAATGTTTGCATGCTTACAATTTTTTTTTTCCCTCAAATCTCTCTCAACACTTTACAATCTCACAGCCTCTCGACTGGAACCCATGCTTCCTCTTCACTCTTATGTTTTATAGATTTGAAAACTTATCCTAAAGAAAAGGATCCAGTTCCTTCAAAGATAACCAAAAAAAAGTTACAAAAAATAAGAGATCCATCATATCAGGAGCAAGATCTGCAATTTGTTCTTTGGATCCACATTTGAAGGAAGACTTTAACTTTGAAAAATATTCTCCATTTGGTATCTCCTTTTACCATTTACAGATTTTAAGAAATCGTTTAAGAAACTTGATTTCTGAAGATACACTAAAACTACCCTGATCTTGAATTAAAGAAGGAATTTTCAGAAATTATGACACTGTTTGACACCTTCACTGCCAAATGTTATGTTATATAACTGGTCTTATATATTAAAAGTTCAAAATCCCTCGAAGATGGTCTTTGATCACTTTGAATATGGATGCAATTTTGAAACCAGTTGAGTGCTTTACCACATTTATCCTTGAATATTATTTAATCTTTGACTGGTGAATCATTCCTTAAAATGCTAAATTTGATTGTTAAAATTGTTGCATGAATACCCGGAAATGATCCTCTACTTTCTAATTCTTCTCCACAAAATCTGGAATTAATACTTCGGTTTCTTTAAATCCGAAAATAATCTATTGTTAGTTGATCTTGTGTGGGTTTGAATGATCCTTTGCAAAGACATCGATTCTTATGACAACAAATGATGATCCATATATCACAATACCAATATCAATTCCTTAAAACTTGTTTGACATCTCAAAATGCATGAAATGAATTTCTATTTTCAAATAGGTTTCCAAAACTTCCATATGCAAAGGACCAATTTCTGCCAACAAAACTAAATACTAAATTCAACAAAACAATTCCACTTCCATTGTAAACTACGACTAAATGTAAAAACAAGATTCTTGTAATATGATTACTCAATGAGTACTTTTAGGAAATGTTGATTTAGTTTCCTCCATCTTCCTTTTTTATGAGTCAACTCTTCTACCCTAGGAAAAATATGTGATGCTTCCACTTTGTATTCAACTCGGGCATACGATTAATATGCTTAGAAACCCGTATTTTGATTAAATGTTGGGCGTTGACATTTACCTAAGCTCTCTTTTGTGCTATAATCAAATAACCAATCCAAGCAGAAAGAATAGATTCTGAAACATCAATTGGGAATTTGACAACCGAAAGCAATAACTTCCTAGAAAATTTCGTCTTAAACAAAACTAAATTTCTCCCAAACGATTGTGAAATTTTGGAAATTGCTCGCAATTAAGTTAAATGACCTTGTTTTAGAAGTAGGTTTAAACCATTATAATGATTCCTTATGGTTTACTTGCAATGTGCTCTCGAAAATCATTACCTAAAAAATGAAGGGAATTTGCTATTGATGCTTTGGCTGCATACGAATGCCCAATGACACCTGTGAACACCCTGAATGTTAGATCACTGAAGCTCAAGTTCAATGTTTGATTGTTTGATATATATATTCTTTCTCAACGCAATGTGATTTTCCAATAAATCCACGTGCTTTTTCTTTCCATCTCTGGCACTTGCCTTGATACTTGGATGTTGGTTTGTTGATTTGCTTCAACGCCTTTGCAATGGAAATGGAAAATGTAATATCCTGATTTTGACCCTATTGCATTAGAATTGTACATGATGTAAATATCGTTATTAAATCATGATGATGATCTCAAGGCCAAGGCCCCGACATCGATTTAGTGTTTTATGTGTCGGCAATTAAAATCGATACTTATGGTTCTCATGCTAGCCAGGCACAATATAAATTGAGACATCATGTAAATGTGCAATTAATAAAATACCTACAACTAGCTATGCAATGCAACAAGAGATGGGGGCATGATTTTCATAAGAAATAGGGAGGGAAATTATTCAAACCCTTGAGCCAATAGTGTTAAGCCAAATGTCAATGAGAGAACCAATAAACTCTCAACTACCCATTTTGTCTTATGCACCCAATCATTTAATTCTTCCAAGAGTTGGTTGAGGCATTTAATGCATTGGGAATGGAGAGGTATGATAGTCAATTCCATATTGGGGTAAGCCATGAATTTTGGGAAATAGTATTTTTTCTTATGGGGCAAGAAAACACCTATAAATGTGTTCCCAATCCATTCCTCATCCATAATTTTCTCTTCCTCACGCAACTAGAGGTAGCTGGGTCATTTTCTTCATGTTTTTCTACATCTTCCTTCATTTTTCTCCATGCCTAGGAATCCATTTTTGTGTTGCACAGTGGATGGGAAGGAGAGATTCACGATTTGGGGGTTTATAGAGGTTGTTTCTACCCCTGTAAGGCCCATTAACATTTTCTAAAATCGAATTTTCTCTCCCAGGGTTGATTCCCCATCTACCATTTTGTTTATGGTTGCCAAAACATTTTTCTTCATACCCAGCACTTGTGTTTTGTTGTTATGTGCATTCTTGTTTTGGTATGAACTGTGAGTAAGACTTAGGAGTGGAATAGGACTAGAATTGGCTTGATAAACCTAGTGAAGAGAGGAACCTCATAAAATATCAAAAGGGGCTGGCTTTTTTTCTATGAACACCTTGGAGAACATTGGAAGGGAAGGTATGGCCTGAGGGATTATGTAGCAGTGAAGGGAATACTTTCTTGTGTCGGGTGTGTAGGTATTGTGGGGACCAAGCTAAATAGATATTGTAGAGGTATCCATAGCTCTGTGGTTAAGCTCACTAGCTTAGCAATTCTTCCTTCCCACTGCCTTAGCAGCCTGATAAACCCAATTGTTCCCTTATTCCTTGTAGAAATCATGCCCAGCTTGAGGGTGGTAGTTGTGTTGAGATATTTATGAGCACAACTGGCCTATGGTTGGGTGGAACGTTGCAGCGACATAGCTAGTTGCTCGGGGCAGCTCATTTCCAAGATAAGTACTCTCTTGTATTAATTCTACAATGTATTTGTTTTAAGAATTATTATGAATGTATTGAATGAGATTTACTTTCGTTGTATTTTCATGGAGTATACAGTTGCATATGTATTTTACTTTCAATGCATTTTGTTTATGTTCATGGGGCTATATGCTCGGTTATAGATAGAATTCGTCGCATCCTCTCCGTCGTGCTAGATCGACGAGAGGGGAGGGGACGTGACAGAAAAACCCTGAATTTCAAATACTATCTCAAAAAGCAAAAATTCATCCTCTTCGGCAATCCTTTCTTTTCATTGGTCTGAACACCCAAGTATTTACTTTTCTTTGACACCTGGAAGCTCAAAAATTAGACATGTTGCTTGGTAGTTAGCACTTTATTTTCTGGGTATAGGACTCTATCCCACATTCACAGAGAAACAAAATACACAACACTTCATATTATCACTTGTTTGAATGAAGCAATGACGCATAGTGCATGAAGAAAGACTCCTTGTGGGCATTGAATTGGAACTTAGTGTGTTATTCCTAATGATTTCCTTGGTATTTGATGGTTTCCTTCACAGTTGGACTCGATGGGTTGGATGCATAGTGGAAAATCAATGCCTACACAACTTTTTGCCAAAAATGACAAAACAAGTTCGGATGCATGTGAACATATAAAACTGGGTTTGAATTGGAACTGACAAAAACCATGATAACATAAAATTTTACATAAAACCAAACTTTTTAAAATAAATATAAAATATTATTTTAAAAAAACACATGAAATGATTTTAAAATAATTTGGTTTTATATTTATTTTAAGTATTATATTTTTGTAAAATTTTAAAGTTTGGTTTTATATAACAAGGGAAACTTAGGCATGGAGAGGGAAAAGGAAAGGAAAAATTATGGGTGAGGGCTAGATGCAAGACCTCACCAAACTAACAATTTAAGGTTGTGAGATATTTCAAGAAGGTTTTATCAATGAAATTTTGAATACCAAAAGGTGACGACCAACCGTAGGTTTTAAATTTTTGAGATAAGTAGGAGTAACCAGGCCGACTAAAACACTCATAGCTTTGGAGAAAATACTTGTGAATATTCAGGCATTGAAAATTGGGGTACCTCTTTACATGCATGCTCTCGAAATGTAAAAATTTTGATGGAAGCAGATTCTGGTACCAACATGTACAATAGAATATCTTCTGAAGTTACATTTCTTTAACACTCTCTCCTAACAAGGAAGGTATTCTACAACAACAACAATTGTACTACTGACTAGTGAATCTATATATCGTAGGAATTTTTGGAACAACTACATCATGCATATGGAACATCATCATCAGCAACATGGAACATCATCATTAGCATGGAACGTCATCATCATCATCAGCATATGACTGCTGGAACATCATCATCATCTGGAGAAACATTATCAACATCAGCATGAGACTGCTGGAACATCATCATCATCGTACGAAGCATCATCATCAAAATCACCATTTGTTGAGGCTTGGAAAAATTGAAGGAAACAACAGTAGGGATTCTCCCCAATTAGCTCGGTATTGTTTGGTATGGGGAATCCGTCCGGTTTGCAGCACGACTACCATTTAAGTGTGTTTTTTATTTTTATGTTTCTGTATGATATGCAAGTGCCTAATTAAGTGCAATCTATAGAGATAATGAACAGTTTCACAATGTGATGTGCGGGTTCTTACCTCTCGTCTTACCTCTTTCGCTTCTAAATCATAAACAAATAACAACTCATACTAACGCTAACTAATTCTATCTACCCTATCCCTAGGGAGAAATATTGTAATTAATGATGAGTAATGTATTGTTAAACATGCATTTAGAATATTACAAATAGTTGTTCATTTTTCAGAATACATGAATATAAGTAGGAAGATAAACAAAGAGATAGCTCATTGTCAGTTAACATTCATTACTCAATATACTATGGAAATTTCACATAAATAAACGGGAGAACGTTCATAACATGAAATAATTTGTAAGTTAGATTGATCTCACAGTTCATAGAAAAAGCTGAAACAGTAGCAATTCAACATTCAACCAATATATGGCAAGCATTTGAGACTCCACAGTGCCTTCTCCAGCAGAAAATATAACTTCTTTATTATAAGTGGAAGTAGTTCTTCTTACAATACCCTTTTCGAAAGATAGAATCCAAAAAAAAAGGTCACTACTCTATCGACTTGATCTCTATTTATACAAATTCAAATGTCTCTTGGTCTCCCTTTCCCTTTGGGCTTCATTTACGAATCAGTTACAAAAAAATACTTTTTCTTCTAGTGGACTTTCTAACTTAGGAAAATATTACAAAATGTATTAATAAAACAAAATACGAAGTGGACCCAGCCACATCACTTATGAATTTCTTCCAAATATTTGCATTTGTTGCTATAGTCTCGAACCCTCATGGCTCTAGGAATCTGATAGTGATCTCATATTTGACAATGATTGTAAGTTGTGAGAACTTTTCTGCAGAATTCTACACAAACACCTTTAGTCCTCCGGACTGCCTTTACCAATTCCTCTGCTGCTTTACTCCTGAATTCAATCAATTCATACTCCAGCTTCAATGTCTCTAAGTCATTGATGGGTGCATCAGCTGGCGGTTCCTTGGTTGTTTCCAACCAAGTCAAACGTCCTTGTAGAATTTCCAGGATATCCTGGGTCCTGTCTAAAAAGTAACAAGTTGTACTCACAATTTCCTCCAACCTCGTCTCTACTTGTGGAAATTTCAACATCTCATCTTCTATTTGAAGTTGGATCTGATGAATTTTACTTCTGAGTGTGAGATCATGCTTCTTCAATGGTCAATATCCATTTTCTGCTCATTTGCTACTTTTAATAAAACTTCCAGTGAAGCTTTATGGGTCTCCAATGCTACTACTTGGGTGTCGTGTTGCTTGGATTTCCCCTCATCAGTAGTCTTCTGCAGCTCTAGCTCTGCCACTTTATTTTCTAGACTTCTTTTCTCCTTACTCAACTCTTGATTTGATGATTTCAAACTGTCTCATTCTGCTTCTAAGATTTGATGTCTTTGTTGAAGCCTTTCAAACTCTGACAAGGTAGCCTCATATTTTCTTTTGGACTCTCTTCCTACCTTTTCTTCTTTCCTCGGTACTTCTTTCATTTCAGCCATCTTTCCCTTGTATTTCTCAATGTTTTCCATAAGCCTGTCCACATTGTGAGCATTTGCATAGGCATTTGCAATGCCCATAGAAGCTAATTCTTTGGGGTGCTCTTCTACATTTTTCATGATTGTTCTCTTTGTCACTGTGGTGACTGCTGGTTGAGCTCCTACCTTCAAATTTTTCTCTGTCCTCCATACAATGGACTTCGTTTTAGGATCAAAACAAATATCCTCCAAACATGCTACATCGTATTGCTTTGAAGGTGTAAAAGGTACGAGTCCCATTTCAGCTATGGGAACATGACCTCCTGTCAGGATACTGCTAGATGTGGTTGGCAGGTTCTCTGGATTAACCCACACAGGCCTTTGCTATGAACCTCCACCACCTTGAAATTCATCAGTATCCTAGCCTTGCCCCCCTATATCTTGCATGCCTTGATCAGAGTTTGAATCTCCTTTATCCAAATCCTTCTCCAACTTTGTCATTCTCTTCAGAATAGCCTATGTGCTCTTTCTTTTAGCAGCTTTGGCCTGATCCTTATGTGCTTCTTATACCAATAACTTTTTTGCCCCTACTGCAAGCCTACGAGTGCTTTCTTCCTGATCTTTCTTTCCAGCTTCCTCATCTCCTACATCTGGATTTGGGTTATTGTTGCTACTTCCTTTAGCACCAAATGCTTTTCCTTTCAACCTCTTGCTCAAGGTCGCCATACTATAGACTTTTATGAATACTTGCTCTTCTTTGTCTATGTAGTCTGCATACTCAAAATTCACCTTGTGAGCTGCCACCTTTCCTTGTGAATCATTCCTATGGAATCTTTTCTCCCCAAAGTGGAATATTTCCAACTCTTTGAAAAAATCCGGAGTGCTTTTGACTTTGTTAAGCTTGTAACTTCCCACGTAAAAGGGTACTGGTGGGAAACCGCTTTCTTGATATCGAACAAATAGCTTCCAAAACTATCTAAGAATACATGTCTGGCTGCCTCCTTCAGTACTATATAGTCTGTGGCATACTTGGGCAGCAATGAAGGTGCTCTGGTGTCTCCATGCATTCTCAGGTAAGTTCCCTCCTTGGTGAAAAAATAGTCACCAAATTCTTTTATAGACTCTGCTGCTCCTTATGAAAGACATGGGCAATCTTCTAAAAATATTAAACTATAAAGGGGCCTTATGAATTCTTCACAAATTAACTGATAATGAGTGTGATATTTGTGGGCTCCCATAATCTAATATGCAACATAAATAGGAGCCTTCCCTTCCTTCCATACACAATTTAGCTTTTCAAACTTATGCTTATAGAGTATGCAATCTAACAAAAAGGACGACATATAGAATTCCAATTTGCTCTGCTTTAGACCCTCCTGAGCTACCTTGATACCTTTGGACAAGTTTTTAGTAGCAATATCCGCCCAGTTAAAGACTTTTTCCTCCATTGCCACATAATACATGAGTGGAATCCACCCAAAATTGTACGTTTTTCCATCACACCTACCATACAGCCTGCTTAACAACAATGTTATTAATCTAAATTGGGTTTGAAGACTAGTTGTTTCATACTCTCTCGATTGCTTATGCCTGAAGGTTTTTCCTTTAGTAATCATCCCCTTCACTGTGGTGGTATAGTCGAACTTAATACTCTTGACCCACTCTGTGGTCACACTTATTTCTACTTCTGGTAGACTATATGCTTTTAAAATGAATGCTGGTGCAAATGACGCAATAGGATTTCCCTCTTCATCATTGATTATCATCCCCACCGTGTCTATTTTCAACAAAATCCAACCAATGACCTCTGCGCAGGGAAAAACGTTTGTCCTGGTGGCTATCTTAGTTAACCCAGACCTCAGAATATTCTCATATAAGGCAAGATCCCCCAATAGAGCTTCTGGCACCTTCTTATCAACCATCATAGAGTAGATCTGGCCCCATTTCAACTCGGGCTCTGCCCCTGTAACTGCTTTAGTTTCTTCATATACTATCTCGACTTTTACCGCAGGCAGGACTTCAGCAATATCTACGTCATAATCTCTCTCAGGGATTTTGAGATTCTTCCTTCCCTTCTTTGGCATGGTTTCGGCAACAAAAAGTACCTGCAAAAAAAAACTGTCTTAGCACCCATATGATTAATGTAAGCAAAATCAATCATACATATACATCATTTGAGCATAAAAATCTAAAACTTATTTACCCTGTCAGTTCCTTCCATTAGAAACAACACTACAAAACCGGCTCAGGGTTACGGTTAAAAACAAAATCTACTAAACCGTGGGCAATTACTGCTGAAAAACCCTCCAGACTCTACTTTAAAAAAATTGAAACCCCCGAATGGCCCTAACTCTCTCACAGGTGCAGCGAAGCTTTGAAAAAACCAAAATTAATGGCGATGATTCCCTAGGGCAAGAACAATGCCACAAATCCCACAACTAATATCTAAGGAAAACCCCCCTACAGGCTCTGCTCAAAAAAAGAAAACCGCAACCCAGGACAATGCCCACGCGTGAGCGACCGACTGTGTCCATACCGGCGTGAAACCCGGCCTTCTGAGAAATCATCTCTGACATAGAAAGTTGAGAGAAAATGCCCCTAAACATGCATAAGGCCTATGTACTTACTAGGACACGAAATACAACGGGGACAATTTGACCTAAAAGAAAACGGGAAGTGAAACCTTTTATAGACTTGGCCAAACCTAACCACCAACGACGACGAACAGCTGCAAACCCTACCAAATCATTTACGAGGAAAAAAGATAAGAAAAACCTACCTATCGGTTAATACTAGCACCACGCAGCTGAGAAATACTGACGTGTACGAGCCACGTGATCTCCACCGAGAAAACCGTGCAAACAACTTCAACGGGATGTGTTCTGCAAGCTCACCGATTCCGAAAAACAAGCGAAGCGGGAAAATAAAAAGACTTTTCAGGCTGTAAAAACCCCTAAAACACCTGCACGTGCGAACCCAAAAATACTGCTAGCACCAAACAAACGTGGTCCAAAACACATAAGTCATCATGGTAAATCATCTGCAATGGCAACTCAGACACAACAAACCATCTGAAACAGTGGCTGGAAATTCAACACACTCTCCTCAACAGTGCATCGGACGATACCTCTGCATGAAATAAATAGAAACCTTCACCGTAGCATGTCAAACATGAAGAAACCTCAGCCATAGTGGCTCTCGGATGCCAAATAACATAAACCTCGAGATCCTCCACTGTAACGGGAAAGACTCGCGAAGCTTTCCATCGTAGCAGGAGCGAACAGATGACGGCTCGTGAGACAGACTATTATCCACCGTAGCAGCTCACGACTAGGGAAAATGTCTGTCGTAATGGCTATCGAGAACTTAACTTGAAATACAACCAAAATCGCCGTCGTAGTGGCTCTTGACTTGAAAAAACTTTCCGACATAGCGGGAGCATACATCGGTGCGTAATATAGAAAGATAACCGCTGAAGCGGCTCGATCATGAAACTAATTCCGCTATAGCGACGGTGAAAAAAAAACGGCCCATCACTGCAGCTTGCAAACTAGGAACAACTCACCGTAGCAGCTTGAAATCAAAGAAGAGCCTGCTGTAGCGGCTCAAGACTGATAAATCATCCGCTGTTGTAGAGCAAAAAATATACTTTCTTCCTTAGTAAAAATGAAAACTTTCTTAAACTTCATGATGGATAGGAAAATTAAAAATTCAATCAAAGCAAAGGCAACTAAGATTTTAAAAGGGGGCCAAAAAATATAAAAATATTTTTGGGAAATGTTGCAGCGACAACAATTGGTGACTAACTGCGGACACAGATCTCTGAACAACCAACTTTTGAAACAGCAACTGCTTTAAAATATCATGTTAGATCATTTTATTAGATTCCTTTAAGATACCTAGATTTCCTAGAATACAAGATTTATGAACTTTTCAACATTAATTAGGGTCCAATGGGATAAGAGAACCAGGCTTTCCAATTCTCGATAACTCTTCTGAGGCCAAGACATGAAGTTTATTTTACCTCTGCCTTCAACTAGCTTCCAACTTAGACACCACAGGATTGTAATAGATGGTGAACAGATCTATTTGTTTGTTCCTCATTCCCATGCCATTTTGCATTTGCAACATCCCCCTCCCTCCGATCGGCGAAGAGGATGCTACTGATACTGCTATCTACCCGAGAAACTAGCCCCATGAACATATACATAATAAAAATTGAAATACTTTGAACTAAAACATGCATACATTATTACCATACAACGGAAGCAAAACCATACATTCAAGCATTTAGCATGTTCATCATTTTCATTAAACATCAAATACCATTGCATAGATGAAATAGACAAGAATACTTATCTTATGAAGAAGAACGCCCTGCAACCAGCTATGTCGCTGCAAAATTCCACCCTACCATAAGCCAGTGTGCTCCTTAATCTCTCAGCAACACTGCCACCCTCGAGCTGGGCATGATTCCCACAAGGAATAAGGAACTAAGCAGGCTCACACATAGCCAAGGATATGTCAAGACTCGGTAAAGCCAACACAGTTGGGTTTATTAGGTTATCAAGAGATGGAAGCACTGTCTGCTAAGCTAGTGAGCTCACTGAAGAGCTAAGGATGCCTACACCAAAACTAGCTTGACTCCTAAGACATCCACACACACCCAACACAAGGAATCATTCCCTTCTCTGTTGCATAGTCCCTCAGGACATGACTTCCCTTCTAGTGCTATTTAGGGGGTGTAGAGAAGAGAGCCAGCCCTCTAGATCTGTCTATGAGGCTCCTGTAAACACTAGGTTTGTCAAGTAGACTCCTTTCCACTCCTACATAGTCCAAAGACCAATCCACTGTGCACACACAGCAAAACAACAGCTTGGGATTTGAATTAGGAACACCACTCCACAGAGAAAAGCTGGAATGACACGAATGGTTAACGCACATCCCAAACTAAGCAATTCGACTCTAGAGTCGTTTATGGCCCTATTGTGGCCAAAACGACTCAACCACAAACTCACAGCAACCCAAAATCATGGGGAACCAACTGCGTGAGGAAAAGAAATGTGACCCGCGCGAAGGTGGATTCACATGCCCAAACCCACAACGTGAAGAGAAACTATCCATAGCCAAAAATCGGGGAAGGCGAAGAACTAGTCATCGTATGCCTGCGTGAGGGAAAAATCCAAAACAGGAAAATCATGAAGGTCCAAAAATAGCTCCCCAGCTCTCTGCGTGAGAGAAAAATAGAAGAATGGGTCGTTGTCTCCTCTCCTTCCCATGTGAGGGTGAATGAGATCCCTGGTGGAGTGTGCGTGTGAGAAAAGACTGACAGTCCTACCACACACCACTGCCCATGCAATAATTGCCCCCAACTAACTCCATAGTATTTAATTTGGTAGTTGAGATAGGAATAAGACAAAAAGTTTGTTGAATGAGACAAGGGATAAATGGTGAGTAAGACAAAATATAGGTGACAACTAAATGGGTTTATCAATTGACACTTGGATTTTCCCGATTAGCTCCAAAGTTTAAATATTTCCCCTGTTGAAATATTGTAACTTCGAAGAATATTCTATATGTATCTTTTGTGGTCCCCGATGGTCCTACCGGGAGAACCACTTGTATTATCTTGTACCCCGATGCTTCTAATTGGAAGAACTAATAAGAGTCATGAGGTTGTCCCCTCTATTTGTAAAGGTGGGTCATTAGCACCCCAGTGTGGTTACTTGAGCCTACATGTGTAACTCAAGCCTACATGATTAACTCAAGCCTACATGTCAGATGAGTTAGTTCAAGTGAACGGATGAATATAAATAGAGGTGTGGTGCTCCTCATTTGAGACACACACACTCTCACTTGTGTAGTGCATTAGTGGAGAAGAGAAGTAGCTAGAGAAGGAGGAGGATCATGCTTTGATCTCTCCTTATTGGTTTTATTTTTTATCTTTTTGGGGCATTTATATTGAGGAAGCTTTTGCTGGGTTTTTCCCTTTAGGGTTTTCCCAGGATAAAGCTTTGTGTTCCTTTTGTATGGTTGTGCTTGTCTATCTTTCAGTGATCCTGTTTATATGCTTTTGTTATGAAAATGAAATGAAATACTGATGTCTTAACTAAGCATATGAAAAGTTAACATGGGATCAGAGCCACCCTGAAAGAAGACATTGTGAAGCTACAGAATCTAGGGCTTCTTATTTTTTTATTCTCTCTCCACAATCGATCGGCAAAAGAAGGCTAGGTTGACTCTCCATTGAAGGGCGCATCTTTCTGTCGAAGCGGAATTCAATTCTGAGCATTTTCAGTTTTCGGTGCGGGAAATTAGGGCTTCTTGTAGAAGAAGAATTTTTGAGTGAGCCCAGCATAGGATTTCTCTCCTCATCAAAATAAAATTTTATAGACCTGGATCAATATTTTTGGTTGGGTGAAACTCCGGGAAAGTCAAACCCTAGTTTGACCCCGAGCTAGAAAAACCCTAAATACTAAAATTGCTAAGTTTTGGTACATTCGCTATATCCCAATATTGGAAAAGGTTCACGAGCTAAAACTTTCAAAGGATGAATATAAAATCCTGATGTACACTGTGTCCAAAATTCAGTCTTCGATTCGCTATATTCTGGGAGATATGATCCCTCCAAGTTAGGGTTCCAGCCTCTTCCAGAATTCATCCCTAAACGGGACACCTGGGGAGAATTGCTATAGATTGGGCTACAGAGGTACAAATGGAATTCCTGAAGATATTACAGAAATATCATGGACTGTACTTTCCGTGGTCCGAATTTCAGACCCAGAATATGAAACAATGACACGTGGCATGCCATACAACTTCGTTGTTCTGAACAGTCCTGTAACAGGTCACCTTGGGAAAAGGATCATAAATCCCAATTGGTGAAACCCACTCTGATGAAACTTGTGGTGTCGGATCCAGGAAATGAGAGGTTACCTCAGTGAAAAATTTAATACATATAGGAGCATTAATTTCGAAGATATCACAGAAACAGTGACAGACATTTCTGCAGAAGAAATTGGAAAACTAGGGCTTCCTGTTCCGGGAGCTTCCCTCCACTGTTTTGAGAAAAGGAGTACATTGGACAGCTCCATTTGAAGAGATATATCTTTCTATACAATCATATCTGAAAGATTCCAAGTTTTGAAAATTAGATTTTCTTTGACAAACCCTAGATTAGCCAGCTCCGAAAGTAGGACGGACACCTCAAATCGGTAAGATCTAATCTTTTGCTATTTGAATTTGAGGTTCTCATTTCAAAATGATCTATCACATCAGCTTATTGATAAGCTTGGTGAAGTTAATAAATTCCAAGCATGGAAGTATTTGATCTCTCTAAAGAAAATGAATTGGACACCTACATGAGTAGAGAGATTCCAGTTCTAGAGGAAGATGAGCCTCAAAGCCTTACACCAGAAGAACTTGATCAAGGCCAACAAGATCATTGTTGATTCAATCATGGATCAACTTGTACCACAAGTGTTTTCCCTAAAGACACCGAAGATGTTTGTTTCCCTGTTCAAGCTATTTGAAGATAAGAACTTAAATCAAAATATGGCTTTGAGAAAACAGCTGAAGAATGTGAAGATCCAGAATGAAGAACATCTTGAAGCGGTAGAAGAAGAAGCGGAGAATGCAGAAGTGGTGATAGCCACCTTGAATGGTCTCCCAGGATCATAGAATTTATTCATTCAAGGAATGTGTGCCAGAAGGAAGTAATTACTTTCAACAGACTCTGGGAAGAAGAAGAAAAAGCTCATCTCATAAGAAGAGAAGAAGAAAGATGGGAGCAATTGAAGATCAAGCTCTCACCATTCAAAGAAGATCCCTCAAGCGATGAGGGTTATGAAGAACTTAATTCTTGAAGAACCGCTTCTCCATATTATCATTTAGATAAGAAATGATGATGTCATGAATTAAGAAGATGATGAAGTAGAAGGATCAAGAAGGAGTCTACCCACGAAACAAATAAAGATAAGTATTCAATTGTCATTTCATGATATTGTTTTGTTATGCATTTGTTTATATTCAGTTGATGTATTATGCATGATAGATTGTTTGCATTAATACTACTAATATGCATGTGATGGGTAAGTAGCTCATGGTGCTATACAACTCTCCATTGCTACTTTTCTAGAATGAAACCTCTTTGCTAACATATTGGATTAGTGCACAATCTCAATGATGTCATGGTAGATATGGATGAATGTTGTATTGACTAAACAATTGCATGATGCATAAGAATTTGTCGTTATGCATATGTTTTATGAAATAGTTATAACCATGCAACCGGTGCATTTGAATTGTAGGAAAGGTCCTATACAACCTCCTACAAGAAAACAAGGATGAGAATTGTTCTGAAGAACAAGTGATGAAAATTCAAGATTCACTCCAATAAACATGAATCTGAAGCTCCCAGGGTCAGAGACACCATGACGGAAGAAAGAGCTTCAGAGAGCCATAAATCCACCTCAAGGGATGAAGACCACCATGGGTATGAGATATAACTCAAGATGAAGAAAAGAATGCTATGAAAGAAGCTATGATCAAAGAATAACAGTTGATCATGGGGAATGATGTATACGATATGATTTCGAGACATAACAAGAAGTACATAGTATCTTCCATATGGATCTACAAGAACAAGTGTACCAAGCAAGGTTCGTGATTTGGCTCAGAAAGAATAGACTATGACATGACACACTCTATTGACCAGTATATATCAAGCATAGAACCACTTGTACAGAATGAAGAGGGAAGATGATACTCCACTTCAGGGGGAGTGACTACAGAAGATATCTGAGTTTGACATGGTACGACATGATGGACAACTTCCTCATGGATCGAGACTTTATCAAGAGT
>LPNX010887678.1:95613-158022 GCA_001517045.1 Pseudotsuga menziesii | reverse complement strand
AATTAAAAAATAAATATCATATGAATGCCAAAATGCGTGTATGACACGTCAATGGATAGAAGATTTGTTGGTGAATCTATCGGTATCAACTCCGCTCAGTTATGTGCTAGAAATGGTAGGGTTTACACCTCTGCAAGGCACAGAAAATTTTCCATTTGTTTGAATGAGGGCTAAGTCTGTTTTTTTAAGCCCTCGACCGAGGTATGAACCTCGACCGAGGTATCTAAATACCTCGGTCGAGGTATTTAAATACCTCGACCGAGGGTTTGTAAAGCCCGCAATACCTCGGTCGAGGTATTTAAAAACCTCGACCGAGGTATTTAAATACCTCGGTCGAGGGCTTAATAAAATCTCGGTCGAGATATTAAGACCTCGGTCGAGGGCTTAACAAGCCCTCGACCGAGGTGCGTTTTTTTGTTTTTGCCGAAATGCTCTTGCCAAAAAGTGTTACCCAGGTCCGTGGATTCACCCAGAACCACTTGTATTATCTTGTATCCCGATGCTTCTAATCGGAAGAACTAATAAGAGTCATGAGGTTGTCCCCTCTATTTGTAAAGGTGGGTCATTAGCACCCCAGTGTGGTTACTTGAGCCTACATGTGTAACTCGATCCTACATGATTAACTCGAGCCTACATGTCGGATGAGTTAGTTCAAGTGAACGGATGAATATAAATAGAGGTGTGGTGCTCCTCATTTGAGACACACACACTCTCACTTGTGTAGCACATTAGTCGAGAAGAGAAGTAGCTGGAGAAGGAGGACGATCAGGCTTTGATCTCCTTGTTGGTTTTATCTTTTTATATTTTTGGGGCATTTATATTGAGGAAGCTTTTGCTGGGTTTTTCCCTTTAGGGTTTTCCCAGGATAAATATTTGTGTTCATTTTGTATGGTTGTGCTTGTCTATCTTTCAGTGATCCTGTTTATATGCTTTTGTTATGAAAATGAAATGAAATACTGATGTCTTAGCTAAGCATATGAAAAGTTAACATCCCCCTCCTTATCCTTAGGAATATCATGCCATTTTCATTATGGTTGCATTGACATAGCTAGTTGGGGTTTATTTTAATTAAAATGCATATTTACATGATGCAAAAATTATAATGTGTCGGCTAGCGCGAATATACCCTCAGCAACGATTTTAATCGTCGAAACATAAAACCTTAAATTGATGGTGGTGCTTTTGTCTTTAGCTCCACACCACTATTAATTACAATATATACATCATGCAAATGGGGTCAAAATCGGGGTGTTACAGCATTCTTTTGATGCTTCTGGACTTTTGTCCCTTTGAGTCCTCCCTGATTTCTTTCTTTTTGAAATTTGGTTCAGGATCTTCTATCCATAGTGTCCTTTTATGTGAGAGATATTTTGATTTCAACTCACGGACGGAGAATAACTTTCAAGCAATCTTAGTCTGATATATGCTTTCTTCCTGGGAGATTTTGACTCTTTTATCCTTTTGGCTTTCACTTGTGGCATGGGATCATTTAAACATAATACAACTGCTTACCCTGCTTCCTCTCCATGGGTCTTTTTCTGTTAGCCTCCTAGGACAAACTTTAGTGTGAAGTGAATGGAGGCTCAAAATAGTATTCTAGACTTTTCTGACCTTAGTTATTTTACAGGAATTAAACAGGACTTCAATGTGTTCATAATCTATTCAGATAATATACTAATCTTAAAGGATCCCTAAGCATGATGTGTGTGCAAATAGCAAGAAACCTTGGGTCAAAAGATTTTAGTTTATCCAGAACTCTGATGAACTCCAAAACCAAAAGTTGTGCTGGTTTATTGAAAACAAAAGTTACAATAAATCAAATCTTGAGCAAACAAAATGTAAATCAAGCAGAACTAATCTAAATAAAGCAAAGCTAAAAACGATCAAACATTATTTATGTACAAAGAAAACTCAAAAGCATTAAGAAAAATATGGCTTGAGAACTAAACCATTTACTGGCAAGTTCTCTTCCCACCCCTGTAAATATTGCAATTTGTAAGTTGAGGGGCCTAACTTTTCTGCAATCTAAAAAGGGCCTATCCATAATTGCTGAAATTTAGTGTGCTTTCCCTTCTCATCATGCGGGTGATCCCATTTAAGAACCAAATCACCTACTTCAAATTCCTTTTTTCTGGCTTTGTGTTTGTCAAACCATCTCTTTACCATTTATTGTTGATGTTTAAATCTCTCTCTTGATTTGGACCTGGACTCCTTTAACTTTAGCAGATTATGGATTCGAATTTGCAGAACTTCATTGTCTGTCCCTCTAGAATCTTGGGCTAGTCGAGATGATGGCAACTGAATATTGGGAGGCGGGATAACTTCTTTCCCATAGACTAGAGTGTAGGGTAACACACCTAAGGAGTTCTTGGGTGTGACTCGATTAGCCTAGAGTGCATTAGGAAAAGCTAGGTGCCAACTCCTTTGATTTTCTATGATTGTTTTCTTCAAAATTCTAATGAGATTTTTATTTGTAGATTCTGCTAGACCATTACCTTGTGGATAGTAGTTAGCAAAATAATGTAGCTTAATTCCTTTTTCATTTGCAAATGCAGTCAATATATAGATGAAAAATATGAAGCATTATAAAAAAACTAGGGAAATTGGAACCCCAAACCTGGTCATAATATGGTCTTGTAAGAAGTCCATAACTATATCTTCATTCACTTTTCGCAATGGAATGGATTCTACCCATCTGGTGAAATAGTATGTTGCTGTCAGGATGTACTTATGCCGCAATGAAGAATTTGGATTGATCTCTCTGATAATGTCAATCCCCCATTGCTCGAATGGTTCTGAAATAATAATTGGTTTCAAAGGTCCTGCTGCCTTTGCTTGTCTTCCACTGCTCCTTTGACAAGTATCACATTTCCTAACATGAGCGTGAGCAACTTTAAACAAAGTCGACCAGTAATATCTGGCTCTTAAAATTTTGTGTGTTGTTGTATCTCCTAAGAAATGACCCCCAGCAGGTCCATCATGCAGTTCTACCACAACCTTATTTGCATCTTCACGTTCCAGGCATCTGAGAAAAACTCCATTGTAGTTTTTTCTAAACAGCACTCCATCAATAATCTGATATAAAGTTTATTTTAGACGTAATGATCTCCTTTGCTTGGGATTCCAATGTTTCGGCAAATATCCTTCTTGAAGATAATGAATTAAATCTCTATACCAAGAGTCTAGAGCTGTGAATAAAGGACATACATCCACCGTGTGTAATTTAGATTTATTGTCCCAATTGTTATCTTTATTGACTTGACTCTCAGCCATCAATTTACATATCCCTTTTCCTTTAACTATGGTTGTTGGTTTGAATTCTAGATCGTACTCTTGCAAGGTCGTTACCCAGTTACCTCTTCTTTCTCCCAACTCTTTTTGTACAAAAGGAGACCGGACTGTTGGGTGCAGAACTATTACTTTGGTATGGTTCTAGTATATACGGTCTGAATTGCTTCACCACTTTAAAAACCGCATAGGCTTGCTTATCAACTACGCGATAATTTAATTCATCCCCTTGCAGACCAGTGCTTATAAATGATATGGGGTACTCATCTCCCCCCTCTTCTTTGTGTGTAAGCACCACTGCTAATGAATCATCTGAAGCAAAAGTGTATAAGATAAAATCATTTTTGAAGTTGGGACTTTTAAGTGATGGTGCATGAGCTATGGATGTCTTGATCTTATTAAAGGCATCCTTCTCTAAATCAGTCCACTTGAATTGAACACTTTGCTTGACCATTTGTTGCAAAGGTTTGACTATTTGAGCAAAGTCTAGCACAAACCTTCACACAAAATTGATTGTCCATGTAACATCCATAGTTGGATATTCTCAATTAAGTAATTTTTGAAATAACCCACATATCCGTAGATAATAAAATATGAATAAATTGATGGATAAAAAGATGATTATAATGGTTGATAACCCGCCTATTAAATAGGGCTTGGGAATTGTGAATGAAAGGTCATGTCCTTTCATCTTAATTATATTTATTATTAATTATTATTATTTATTTTATATATATGTTGATGTTTATTATTATTATTATTATTATTATTATTATTATTGTTTGGTGTTTATTATTTAAGTTTGTTACATTGCTACTCCCTTAGAAAGGCTTTGTCTTCAAAGCCTTATCATGTTTCTGTATCATTTTTTAGTGGTGTCGCAGCTGACGAACTTATGTCGATATGAACTAATAAGAGTTGAGCACAACTTCCGATATGTGGATGAATCAATCCATCCTAAATTGATTTGTTGTTGACTATTGGCATTCCATACTGATCTATCGTTAGGAGATTTGATCACATTGATACCGCTATCTTTTGACATTTCCCACTTTTTAGAATATCTATTTTTATGGTTGGGGTGTCGATATGGAATTTTCACAATGTCATTTTCTTTTACGAGTGTCATTTTTTTAGCATTGATCTGAGCAGAGAGTTGTGTTTTCATCTCTCTGAGGTTTTAAGGTTTCGTTATGTATCTTTTCCAACTTGTTTTCTAATTGCATGTTATCATTTTGAAACTTCTTAATCACTTCTACATGTGATTTTCTGTCATCTTCAGACTTCTTAAGTTGTTCCTTAAGATCTTCATTACGCCTTTAGATAGAACCATTTTCTTCCTGTTTGTCTAGAAGTTTTCCTTCAATGTCTTCTGAAGATTGTTCTGTCTTCGAACTACTTTTCAACTTCTTAATTTTTGTGACTAATGTCTTGTTATGATTACTTAATCTGAAACTTTCTTCGAAATGGCTTGATAAAACCTTGTTGACTTTTGTCAGTTCTAAATTATGTGTCTTCTTACTGTCGTCATACTGCTGCTGGAGTTTTGCTTTTTGTTGTTTATGATGACGTAACTCTGCTTATTGATTTTCTAACCTCATCGAGGGACTTGCATCACTTCAACATCTTTTTCCATGATGAGTTTGTTTAGATGCTTTACTTCTTATAATTCATTATCGCATCCATATGGTGATTTGTTGTCATTTTTTGACTTTCTGATCTGGTCTTCTAGGTATTAATTATGAATTTTTAAACATGATATTTCTTTACCCTGATCAGATAACATTTTCTTGTTATCTCTTATGGTTCGTTCTAGCTATCGATTATGATTCCATAAGTGGTGATTCTCATTGTCTTTCCACTCTTTCAACCACTTTTTTGTCTCAACCTCAGCTTGTAGACTTTTATTGATCGCCTTGTATTGTTCTAATTCGTCCACTGTTGTTTGTAGTTGTGCCTTCATTTCCGAATATGTAGTAGCCATTGTTTGTGACTATATTTCTACTTCACTTTTGTCTTCTTTTCTTCTATAAGGGTAGATACAAAAGTTGTAATAATTCTCAATATGTCTCTTTTGGAAAAAACTTTCTTCGACTATTTCTTGTTAGGTCAAATAACCCTTTTTTTCCAAAAATAATTATTATTTTAATAAAATTATTATTATTATTATTGTTAAACTTAAGTTATATAAAATAATATATAACCTTCCAAATTCTAG
Source organism: Pseudotsuga menziesii (assembly GCA_001517045.1). NCBI lineage: Eukaryota > Viridiplantae > Streptophyta > Pinopsida > Pinales > Pinaceae > Pseudotsuga > Pseudotsuga menziesii. Next base: position 152,516 of record LPNX010887678.1, on the reverse strand, counting down.
TCCTTAACTTTTATTTTTTCCAATACTTTATAAAATGTCAGTAGATTGGGTGGTTGGGAGAAATGAGTGTTACCTTCCCCACCTAGGTTCAAATCTCACTTGTTTCTTTGTATTTATTATTATGCATTTTTTATATTCAAACCCAAACCCACTTTAAGAAACCACATGTGGTTTCAATCTTACCTTCTTCTTCTTTTTTAACTTTTCTTTTCTTTTCTTTTCTTTTACCTATTTTTTTTTTTTGGGGGGGGGGGGGGGGTTGATTTTACCTTTTTTTTGTTTTTTTTTATTTTTTTAAGGACAAAGGCCTATTTTTTTGGGAAACCCAAATCTATATAAGGTGTAAATAATGTTGTCTAAGGTCCGTATAGCTTTGATACCACTGTAACATCCATAGTTGGATATTCTCAATTAAGTAATTTCTGAAATAACCCACATATCTGTAGATAATAAAATATGAATAAATTGATGGATAAAAAGATGATTACAATGGTTGACAACCCACCTATTAAATAGGGCTTGGGAATTGTGAATGAAAGGTCATGTCATTTCATCTTAATTATGTTTATTATTAATTATTATTATTTATTTTATATATATGTTGATGTGTATTATTATTGTTGTTGTTGTTATTGTTGTTGTTGTTGTTGTTTGCTATTTATTATTTAAGTTTGTTACAATCCCCATTAAAAACCGCATACCTTTTTTATTATGGGGTAAAGGGATCTGTTCTATCGCTTTAATTCTCTCTGGGTCTATTGAGATCCATTTTTTCGAAATAACATGGCCCAATAGCTTTCCTTCGATAACAGTGAAGACACATTTCTTAGGATTCAAAGAAATGCCATATTTTGTACAACGTTCGAAAATCTGTTTCAAATGAAACGTGTGTTCTTCTCTCTTCTTAGAAAATATCGTAACATCATCTAAATAGACCACAACACTCCAGCCAATCAGACCGCAGAAATCTATATCCATAGCCCTTTGAAAAGTTGCTCCAGCGTTAATGAGTCCAAAGGGCATTCTTCTATATGCAAAAGTCCCCCACTTGGTTCTTAAGGTGGTCTTGATCATGTCTTCTTCTACTACTAGCACTTGGTTATAGCCTGAGAATCCATCTAACAAAGAAAATAACTCAGAACCCGAGACCATTTGCAGTATCTGTTTCTTGGGTGGGACAAGGTAATTGTCTTTATCTTACGCACGATTTAAATTCTTGAAATCAACACAAAGCCTGATCTCTCCAGACTTCTTTCGCACTGGTACCAAGTTTGAGACCCATTCTGAATGTCCAACTTTGAAAATGATCTTAGCATCCAAAAGATTTTTCACCTCACTTTGAATTAGGGGTTCTAGTTTGGGATGCATCTTTCTCAGAGGCTGCTAATAGAGTTTGACCCTAACTTTGATTGGAATAACATGCTGTATAATTTTGGTGTCATAAGTTTTTAGGTATTCATAGGTCCAAGCAAATACATCTTTGTATTGTCTGAATAAACTAATGAATTTACTCCTCTCCCCGAGTGAACAACACTTCCCCAAATTCACATATTTGGGTTCATCCTATGTCCCTAGATTTATCAGCTCGAATTGCAAAGACGAGTTGTGTGTCTTGACATTTGCTGGTTTTCTAAACTTATTGTCTAGATCAAACATCTATTCCAAAGTTCTGACTCCTTTAGGAATGAAATTTCCATTCTGGAGGTTTGCTTGATGTTCCTCGTCATCTATTATGGCTCATTTAAATGTATCATAATTCATTAGACATTCCAATATCTGTTGATCATCATCAAACACCCTCAGATTGGCGATGTTGTCTAGAACGGAAGGCCTGAAAAGCAATTCAATTGAACATATGTTATTTGTAGGTACCAGCCTTGCAGCTAAAGTAGCTAAGAGGTCAGTTGCTACATTTTTTACTCTAGGAATTGAAGAAATATTGAATACCTGAAAATTTGTTAATAAATCCCAAACTTCATTTTGGTAAGCCTTCAAATGTGGTGATATGCAATGAATTTTGTTTCGAACTTGTTTAACAATGATTTCGGAATCCTCGTACATTTTTAGATTTTTCCTTTTAATTCCATTGCGTTTTTCAGTCCCTGGACTAATGCTTCGTATTCAGCTGTGTTATTTGTACACTTAAATTCTAATCTACATGAAAGAAAATATGTATTTTTCTCTGGATCGATCAAGACACAGCCAGCTCCTGATCCTTCCATGGTTTTGGAATCATCAAAATAAAAAATCGAAAAACTTTCTACTCCTACTTAATTTGAACTACTAACTACATCTGAGACTAATTCTACTATATTACAATCAATCTTATAAGCCCGTGAGAACTGAAGGAGATCAGGATGGATATCCGATATGTTACTGGCTTCTTCAGCTTGGTAATTTCCCTGTTCGAGCTCAAGAAAATAGTTTCCCAATACATAATTAATTAGTTCATTCTTTCCTTCCAACTGAGTTACTTTGTGCTTCATTTGAGGTTCCTTTAACACCTTTATTTGATTTTGACAACCTTTATAAGGTAACCATACATGTGACCAATCTGATGCAAAATATCCCTCCAATTTTGTTGTCCAATCCTGGCTCAAAACCAAACCATATGCGTCCGGGATATTTTCTACAACAATGTCTATATACTGACAAACCCTCTCATCTGCTGATAAACGGATCAGGACATCTTCCATTTCTCCTATCACTTTTGCTGCAGTCCTGTCCAATTGGATAACTTGTCCTAGAGTTGGCTTAGGTTGACCATTTATTTGTTTGCAAACTGAAAGTGGCATGACATTTACTGATGCTCCAGATTCCACCAAACAATTATGCACATTATAATTGAAAATTTCGAAAGTAAGGAGGAATGTTGCAGTTCTATATTTTAGACTTTCCTCCTAAACTTGCTTCACCAATCTTTTCATCAGCTTGGTTATCATTTTGGGGTTCCTTCATAGGATTCTCAAGTGCCTTTAACAACTTCTCCTTTTGTTGGGGTAGATTACACATTTTAAACAAGGAGATATTTGCTTTAGTTTTTTTTATATATTCTACAATGTCGTATCCCATTTCATGTTCTATGGAATTCTTCTTGACATTCTCAACTTTATTTTCAGTAGACTTTACAGGCATATTGACTTTCTTGGGACTCTGGCTTGAGATGACAAACTCAGGTATGTTAACAGTTTGAGTATTATTCTTTAATTTTTTCATGTTCTCATGAAGTTTCTTAATCTTGGGCAGTATCATGTTATCTTCTTTCAATGAGCTCTGACTCCTTGTTGTAACATTTGTCTCTGGTATTTCTTCTTCCTCAGTGATATCTTCGTCCTCTATATTAAACATGGAAACACAATCCCATAAAACCAAAGTGTCGTCTTCTTGGGTTTCTGTCGGTTCATGACCTTTCTCTTTCTCATCCACAGTTTCTGTTAATTTGGAATCCAATAACTGGTTCATCACTAAAGTCATAGAATTTATCCACTGTGGGAAAAAAATTTCAAAGTGAGGCTGCTGATGAAATGTATAAAAATTGTCCATTCCCACCTCTGTCAAATTCATAGCCGAGGGACTATGTGAGGGAGGTTTGGGCTGACCATTATCGTCTCTCTTTTTATAATAAGGTTTGTACTGTTTATGGACCTCCATTTTCTTTTCCATATCAATTACTCTATTTGACAATTTCTGCATCATTTTTACCACACCATCTAACTCATGTCACCACTCATGTTTAGGTTTAGTTAATAATAGAGGCTTTATGTTCCCATAGGTTTTCTCTTCTGATTGTAAGGGATACTGGTCTATACTCTCCATCCCGACTTCCACCTTCTTGGCTTCTTCATAAGTCTCTACTAAGGTGGGTCTAACTGATATTTTTACAAACATGGCTAAGTCAAGACCAAGAGCTGAGGTGTAATACTCAATTAGGGCGTGCTCAGTCGGTTTATCAGTTGCATCAAAGTTATTCATGTAGGCAGCAAACCTCTGAGTGAAGTTATGTACATGTTCTTTATTTTCTTTCTTTAGGGAAATGAACCCTTTCATTAAAGCAGCATGGGTTTTCTGGATTCCATATTTGTTTCTAAACAATGTCTCAAAGGTATTCCAATTTGTAATTGAATTTTCCTACACAGAAAAGTACCATGAGGCTGCTTTTCCCTTAAGAGTATGCAGGAACAATTTGCAGACTACATCTTCATGCTCTGCTACTTGTAAGCCGTCTAAATCTAGATAAAAACTTTGCAAATGATCATCCACAAGAATTCATTCATTTGGTTCAAACTTGGGTAATTCCTTATCAAAATTTTGAGGCATAGCATGTAATGGAGGAGTAATATTTAGAGGGGATCTGGCCCTCCAAGCAGGTGGTGGAGGAGGTTGATTTGCATTCACATTGGTCATGATTCTAAGTGGAGATTGAGGAGGAGACTGGACAGGGGTACGAAAAGGTGAGCAATGAGGGAATTGGGTCCCAAATGATCTAGAGGTTGGACAAATTCTTGAAAGGTTGTTTCTACCAGTTCTTCAAGGTCTTCCACTAATACTGAGTTCTCCAAGTAAGGACGATCTTTCTTACGAAACTCTCTTCTCGGAAAAGCTGGAATAATGGGTAATCCTCCAATATTCTTTGCGTACGCCCTGGTAATTCTTCTTAGATCATCAACCACTTTGTTATCAATAGGATATAGATACTCTGTGACTTTTTCTTCAGGAGTAGGTCTTTAAGGGACACTGGTTTCGGAACTGTCACCGGTGGAGTATTCTCAAGAAAATGAATTTCCTCATACAGCCATGCACTGGCGGCCCTCCTTCTAGTGCCAAAACTTGTTGAGGCCTGGAAAAATCCCAGAAAACAACAGTAGGTATTATCCCCAATAAGCGTTCCCAATTAGCTCATTATTGTTTAGTATGGGGAATCCGTCCGGTTTGCGGTCCGGCTACCGTTTAAGTGTGTTTTTTAGTTTTATGCTTTTGTATGATATGCAAGTGCCTAATTAAGTGCAATCGATAGAGATGACGAAGAGTTTCACAATATGATGCACAGGTTCTTACCTCTCGTCTTACCTCTTTCGCTTCTAAATCATACACAAAGAACAACTCATACTAACACAAACTAATTCTATCTACCCTATCCCTAGGAAGCAATATTGTAATTAATGATGAGTAATGTACTATAAAACATGCATTTAGAATATTACAGATAGTTGTTCATATTTCAGAATACATGAATATAAGTAGGAAGATAAACAAAGAGATAGCTCATTGTCAGTTAACATTCATTACTCAAAATACTGCGGAAATTACACATAAATAAATATGAGAACATTCATAACATGAAATAATTCATAAGTTAGAACGATCTCACAGTTCATAGAAAAAGTTGAAACATAAGTAGTTCAACATTCAACCAATCTATGGCAAGCATTTGAGACTCCACGGTGCCTTCTCCAGCAGAAAATATAACTTCTTTATTATAAGAGGAAGTAGTTATTCTTACAATAACCTTTCCGAAAGATAGCATCCAAAAAAAAGGTCACTACTCTATCGACTTGATCTCTGTTTATACAAATTCAAATGTCTATTGGTCTCCCTCGCCCTTTGGGCTTCTTTTACAAATCAGTTACAAAAATTCCTTTGTCTTCTAGTGGAATTGCTAACTTAGGCAAATATTACAAAATGTATTAATAAAACAAAATACTAAGTGGACCCAGGAACATCATTTATGAATTTCTTCCAAATATTTGCATATGTTGCTATAGTCTTGAACACTGATGGCTCTAGGAATCTGATAGTGATCTCATGTTTGGAAACTTGGGCTTTTATATTTGCCACTCTGGATGGAATCAAACGAAGTTGATATTCCAATAAATGACTGCTCACTGCTTCCTGGGCTATTACAGTTTTCAGCACCTTCTCATCCAAACCTTTGACCAATTGGATACCTTGTTCATCCTCCTTCCATCTGACCTGCAATTGCTTCAAAAATACTTCATGATCAGGCAATTCTTCTAACCTTCTCTTTGCAGATGTTTGATAATGATTGTAAGTTGTGAGAACTTTTCTGCAAAATTCTGCACAAACACCTTTAGTCCTCCGAACTGCCTTTACCAATTCCTCTGCTTCTTTACTCCTGAATTCAATCAGTTCATACTCCATCTTCACTGTCTCTAAGTCCTTGATGGGTGCATCAATTGGAGGTTCCTTGGTTGTTTCCAACCAAGTCAAACGTCCTTGTAGAATTTCCAGGATATCATGGGTCCTGTCTAAAAACTAAGAAGTTGTACTCACAATTTCCTCCAACCTCATCTCTACTTGCTGAACTTTCAATATCTCATCCGCTATTTGAAGTTGCATCTGATGAATTTTACTTCTAAGTGTGAGATCATGCTTCTTCAATGGCTCAATATCCATTTTCTGCTCATTTGATGCTTTTAATAAAACTTCCAGTGAAGCTTTCTAGGTCTCCAATGCTACTACTTGGGTGTCATGTTGCTTGGCTTTCCCCTCAGCAGTAGTCTTCTGCAGCTCTAGCTCTGCCACTTTATTTTCCAGACATATTTTTTCCTTACTCAATTCTTCATTTGATGATTTCAAACTGTCTCGTTCTGCTTCTAAGATCTGATGTCTTTTCTAAAGCCTTTCAAACTCTGACAAGGTAGCCTCATATTTTCTTTTGGATTCTCTTCTTACCTTTTCTTTTTTCCTTGGTACTTCTTTCATTTCAGTCATTTTTCCCTTGTATTACTCAATGTTTTCCACTGAAGCCTGTCCACATTGTGATCATTTGCATAGGAATTTGCAATGCCCATAGAAGTTAATTCTTTGGGGTGCTCTTCTACATTTTTCATCATTGTTCTCTCCGTCATTGTGGTGACTGCTAGATGAGATCTTACCTTCAAAGTTTTCTCTGTACTCCATACAATGGACTTCGTTTTAGGATCAAAACGAATATCCTCCAAACATGCTACATCGTATTTATTTGAAGGTGTAAAAGGTACAAGTCCCATTTAGGCTATGGGCACATCACCTCGTATTAGGATACTACTAGATGTGATTGGTAGGTTCTCTGGATTAACCCGCACAAGGCTTTGCTCTGAACCTCCACCACCTTGAACTTCATCGGTATCCTGACCTTGCCCTCATGTATCCTGCATGCCTTGATCAGAGTTTGAATCTCCTTTAGCCAAAGCCTTCTCCAACTCTGCCATTCTCTTCAGAACATCCTCTGTGCTCTTTCTTTTAGCAGCTTCGACCTGATCCTTCTGTGCTTCTTCTGCCAATAATTTTTTTGCCCCTGCTGCAAGCCTACAAGTACTTTCTTCCTGAGCTTTCTTTGCAGCTTCCTCATCTCCTTCGTCTGGCTTTGGGTTATTGCTGCTACTTCCTTTAGCACCAAATGCTTTTCCTTTCAACCTCTTGCTCAAGGTCGCCATACTATAGACATTTCTGAATACTTGCTCTTCTTTGTCTATGTAGTCTGCATACTCAAAATTCACCTTGTGAGTAGCCTTGTGAGCTGCCACCTTTCCTTGTGAATCATTCCTATGGAAGCTTTTCTCCCCAAAGTGGAATATTTCCAGCTCTTTGACAAAATCTGGAGCGCTTTTGACTTTATTAAACTTGTAACTTCCCACGTAAAAGGGTACTGGTGTGAAAACCGCTTTCTTGATATCAAACAAATGGATTCCAAAACCATCTAGGAATACCTGTCTGACTGCCTCCTTCAGTACTATATAGTCTGTGGCATACTTGGGCAGCAATGAAGGTGCTCTGGTGCCTCCATGCATTCTCAAGTAAGTGCCCTCCTTGGTGAAAAAGTAGTCACCAAATTCTTTTATAGACTCTACTGCTCCTTCTGACAGACATGGGAAATCTTCTAAAAAGATTAACCTATAAAGGGGCCTTATGAATTCTTCACAAATTAACTGATAATGAGTGTGATATTTGTGGGATCCCATAATCTGATATGCAACGTAAATAGGAGCCTTCCCTTCCTTCCATACACAATTTAGCTTTTCAAACTTATGCCTATAGAGTATGCAATCTAACAAAAAGGACGACATATAGAATTCTGATTTGCTCTGCTTTAGACCCTCCTGAGCTGCCTTGATACCTTTGGACAAGTGTTTAGTAGCAATATCTGCCCAGTTAAAGATTGTTCCCTCCATTGCCACATAATACATGAGTGGAATCCACCCAAAATTGTACGTTTTTCCATCACACCTACCATACAGCCTACTTAACATCAATGCTATTAATCTGAATGGGGTTAGAAGATTAGTTGTTTCATACTCTCCTGGCTGCTTATGCCTGAAGGTTTTTCCTTCAGTCATCATCCCCTTCACTGTGGTGGTATATTTGAACTTAATACTCTTGACCCAATCTGTGGTCACACTTATTTCTACTCTGGTAGACTATATGCTTTTGAAATGAATGCTGGTGCAAATGACGCAACAAGCTTGCCCTCTTCATCATTGATTATCATCCCCACCGTGTCTATTTTCGAAAAAAACCAACCAATGACCTCTGCACAGGGAAAAACCTCTGGCCTGGTGGCTATCTTGGTTAACCCAGACCTCAGAATATTCTCATTTAAGGAAAGATCCCCCAATCGAGCTTCTGGCACTTTTCTATCAACCATCATAGGGTAGATCTGGCCCCATTTCAACTCGGGCTCTACCCCTGTAACTGCTTTAGTGTCTTCGTATACTATCTCGACTTTTACCGCAAGCGGGACTTCGGCAATATCTACGTCAGAATCGCTCTTAGCGATTTTGAGCTTCTTCCTTCCCTTCTTTGGCATGGTTTCGATAGAAAACAGTACCTGCAAAACAAAACCGTCTTAGCACCCATATGATTAATGTAAGCAAAATCAATCATACATATACATCATTTGAGCGTAAAAATCTAAAACTTCTTTACCCTGCCAGTTCCTTCCATTAGAAATAGCACTACGAAACCGGCTCAGGGTTATAGTTAAAAACAAACTCTACTGAACCGCGGGAAATTACTGCTGAAAAACCCTCTGGACTCTACTTTAAAAAAATCGAAACCCTCGAATGGCCCTAACTCTCTCCCAGGTGCAGCAAAGCTTCGAAAAACCAAAATTAATGGCGGTGATGCCCTAGGGCAAGAACAATGCCACAAATCCCATGGCTGATATCTAAGGAAAATCCGCCTACAGGCTCTGCTCAAAAAAAGAAAACCGCAGCCCAAACCAATGCCCACGCGTGAGCAGCCGACTGTCTCCATACCGGCGCAAAACTCGGCCTTCTGAGAAATCATCTCTGACCTAGCAAACTGGGCGAAAACGCCCCTGAACATGCATAAGGCCTATGTACTTACTAGGGCAAGAAATATGTTGGGGACAGTCTAACCTACAAGAAAACGGGAAGTGAAACTTTTTATAGACTCAGCCAAACCTAACCACCGACGATGACGGACAGCTGCAAACCCTACCAAATCATTTACTGGGAAAAAAGATAAGAAAATCCTACCTATCAGTTAATACTAGCGCCACGCAGCTGAGAAATATTGATGCATATAAGCCACGTGATCTCCACCGAGAAAACCATGTAGACAACTTCAACGGGATACGTTCTCCAAGCTCACTGACTCCGTAAAAATAACAAGGTAAAAAAAACAAGCGAAGCGGGCAAATAAAAAGACTTTTCGGGCTGTAAAAACCCCTAAAACACCTGCACATGCGAACCCAAAAATACTGCTAGCGCCAAACAAACGCGGGCCAAAACACATAAGTCATCATGGGCAATCATCTGCAATGGCAGCTCGGACACAACAAACCATCCGAAATGGCGGCTTGAAATTCAACACACTCTTCGCAACAGCGCATCGGACGATACCTCTGCATGAAATAAATAGAAACCTCTGCCATAGCGGGTCAAACATGAAGAAACCTCCACCATAGCGGCTCTCGAATGCCAAATAACATAAACCTCGAGCGATGTCGTCGTAACGAGAAAGACTCACAAAGATTTCAATCGTAGCGGGAGCGAACAGACGACGGCTCGCGAGATAGAAGAGTATCTGTCGTAGCGGCTCACGCCCAGGGAAAACGTCCGTCGTAGCGGCTCCCGAGAACTTAACTTGAAATACAACCAAACTCGTCATTGTATCAGCTCTCGAATTGAAAAAACTTTCCGANTATACATCGGTGCGTAAGACAGAAAGATAACCGCCGAAGCGGCCCGACATGAAACTCCTTCCGCTATAGCGGCGGTGGAAAAAAAAAAGGCCCGTAACTGCAGCTTGCAAACTAGGAACGACTCCCCATAGCGGCTTGAAATCAAAGAAGAGCCCGCTGTAGCAGCTCGAGACTGATAAACCTCCTGCTGCTGTGGAGCAAAAAATAGATTTTCTTCCTTAGTAAAAATGAAAACTTTCTGAAACTTCATGATGGACAGGACAATCAAAAAGTCAATCAAAGCAAAGGCAACTAAGATTTTAAAAGGGGGCCAAAAAATATAAAAATATTTTTGGGAAATGTTGTAGTGGCAACACCATCATAAAAAATATCATCATTATCATCAAAATCATTTCAAGATCTATCTCTATCTCGTTGCAAGATGTCATAGAGAATCTTACCATCCCATCGCAGGATGTCCCATCTAAACTCATCATCCCGCCTGATGGGGACAAGCCCAAAGGTATCAAAACTTGATTTTCCACTAAGCTTAGATCTTCTTTCAAATTTGCAGAACCACAAATAAAAAAAAACATCAAATTAGTAATCTTTCTCCAAACGCATGACACAACCTTATTGGTTTGGCGCTCATCGGCCTGCTCGAAAAGAGGTATTCAAAAGAACAATTTTTATCACCGATAGAAAATAAGTTATTTAATCCTGACCTTGTGTACAATTGGTGGTTTTCTCATCTGCCTCCCATCAAAATGTTAACTGTTGTATAGTTCCACAGCGATATGGAGTTGGATTGTTGATCTGGGAGTGGATTTATTTTTTTCTTTGTTCACGTTTGATTGACTGATATGCAGGGTTGTAAACAAAGAGATTTAAACCATAATCTTAGAAATCCTTTGTATCTATCTAGTTGTTGACCAATCTGATTTACACAACCACAAATCCTTCGACAGAGCTCTAACATTGTGCTCAACGAGGAAACACGATCTACAGGCCTCTACATTTACTCTGTAAACTTTTGGGATTCGACATTTGCAAATGATCTTAGCGTAAATAAAGAACTACTTACCCAATTGTTTTCCTCAAATTGCAGGTGGGTTCAATGCCCTTACTGTTAGTAAAGAAAATGAATGTTAGAGGTATAAGAATATTTGCTTTATTATTTTCTCCATGAACACATACATGGAGCTCCTCTCCCACCGAAATTTTTTTCTCTGTTTTTTTTTTCCTCCTTTTTTCCCTATCTACCGAAATCCCCCAAATCTATCTACCAGCATCCAAAATTTTAGGAATTTATTAATTTTAGCTAAATGACTCCTAACTGTATTTAACAACCTAGCTAGGTGGCTTAATATCCATGCAGGAAGCTCTTAAACAACCACTTATTCCTATTTATCTCAGAGATCAACAGCTACACTATTCTATTAGATAATTAAACCAAACAAGACTCAAACTATTGCCAAATTCAAACCACAACATGTGACAACATGGTCACATTGTTGACCTTAGTTGATGCTCCTGCATCATCGCCCCGTCGCAAGGTGTTCCATATAAAATCATCATCCCATCGCAGGATGATAGGATCTTACCATCTTGAGAGCTCTCTCTATCCCATCAAAGGATGTCATGGAGATTCTTACAATCCCGTCGCGGGATGTCTCGTATAAGATCATTAAAAAAGAACTAAGTTGGCATGGCTATGTCTATGGGACACTCACCCCTAGCCAAGTCACCATGGCATTCTCGAGGAACCAAGTCAGCATGGTTATGGGCCACTCACCTCGGGCTAATTCAGCATGGAATTTTCGGGGAACCAAGTCGGCATGGTTATGTTTATGCGGCACTCATCCCTAGACAAGTTAGCATGGAATTCTCGGGGAACCAAGTCAGCATGCTTATGTCCTACTCTCTTCTGCCAATCATCATGGCACACACTTTTTCCAAGTCATTATGGAACATATTGCTCCCTCTATTATAGAGGTCATCTCAATGTCAAGTCCATCTAACAGTTCGTCCAAGTCATCATGGCACTATCTGCATCATCCCTCTTCAACTTCTGGAACATATTGCTCCCTCTGTCACGGAGGTCATAAATCACGTGAGGTGTAGTATAATTTGGCTGCTTGTCTTCAACCTTGTAGCAAAGGTTGAATTCTTCTTTAATGAGTCATCATCACACGATCTCTCCTACAAGTTAAATTCAAATGTATGATTAGAAACATTTTATAATTTCAAAAACATATTAATAATGGCAGATTCTTATGCATAAATGCGTATGCAACTATCTTAGCCAATGCTTTTGTTGGTTGTGGAACCTGATCTTCTAGATCCAAAGATATTATTCAGTCGTGTTTGTACTCCAAATGTACTGTACACTCGTTTCCCAACCTTGGCCAACAGTTTGTTTGGATGTTTGTTGGCCAACAGTTTTGTGGACCCATGGTATTGGGTTAACCGTAGTATTTTTCCATGGTATTTCCCCTATAAAAGAAAAGCATTGTAATACGGATGTGTATCGTATTTGTATTGTATAGTAGCATTGTAAACAATCTATGTGATTGTGTGAGAGAGACTGTGAGAGCGTGAAGAAGAAGTGCAACGGTATTGCTGCAGGTTGTATCCCTTCATCTTTCTGGATGGTAATAAAAAGGACTGGCAATTTCTATGTGGACGTAGCCCATCGTTTGGGTGAACCACGTTATATATGTGTCTCTCTGTAATGTGTTTAATGTGTTTTGCATCTTGTTTAATGATTTAACTGTATAACTGTTATTGCTCTGCGGTCTTGTTTTCTAACAATTGGTATCAAAGCCAAAAGGTCTATTTGGCTGGTAAGCTCGCATGAAAGAAGGGTTCTTGGTTCGAGTGGGAGCAATGAAAGAAGAGGGAAAGTTTAGGGTTGATAAATTTAATGGCAAAAACTATCAGTTATGGAAGATGCAAATGGAGGACTATCTGTACCTACCGTTGGGCGGAAAAGCAAAACAGCCGACGACTATGAAGCTTGAAGAATGGGAGGTTCTTGACAGAAAGGCACTAGGAACAATACAGCTGTGCCTGGATTCGTCGGTGGGTTTCAATATTTCGAAAGAAAAAACAACAGAGAGTGTGATGAGTGCATTGGGTAATCTCTACGAAAAACCCTCGACTTCCAACAAGGTACTTTTAATGAAGCGTTTATTTAATATGAATATGTCGGAAGGTGGATCTGTTGCTGACCATTTAAATGAGTTTAATACACTTACCAATCAGTTAAGTTCTGTAAAAGTGAACTTTGATGATGAGGTTATGGCTCTTCTAATCTTGTGCTCATTGCCAGAAAGTCGGAATAGCTTGGTCATGGCTGTAAGTAACTTTGTCCCTAGTTCAAACACTCTTAAGTTTGATGATGTTGTCGGTGTTATTCTTAGCGAGGAAATGTGAAGAAAAAGCACAGGTGAGACATCAAGTAATGCATTGACCATGGAGAGCAGAGGGAGATTAAATGAGAGAGGAAGGAGCCCCGGAAATCGCAGCAAGTCTAAAAAGGGAAGATCCAAGTCCAGATTCGAAAAAATAGAGTGTTGGAACTGTGGTAAGAAAGGACATCTGAAGAAAGACTGCAGAGCACCAAAGAACAAAGGTGAGAGGCAGCAAGAGACTACTCACGAAGCGAATGTAGCAGGTGATGTGTTACAAGATGCTTTGATTCTTGCATTAGATAATACTATCAATTACTGGGTAGTAGATTCAGGGGCTTCATGTCATGCTACACCCCATAGGAAATTCTTTCATGATTATGTTCAAGGTGATTTTGGACATGTTTTATTGGGGGATGATGAACCATGTAAAATTGTTGGAAAGGGTAAGGTACAGATTAAGTTAAATAATGGAAGTGAATGGCTGCTAAAGGATGTAAGGCACATTCCTACTATGAAAAGAAATTTGATCTCAACAGGGCAGTTGGGAGATAGCGGTTGTTTGTCTACGTTTGGAAAAACGTGGTGGAATATCACTAAAGGATCACTTGTAATAGAAAAATGAGATAGGGTAGGTACGTTATATTTATGTCCTCATAATACTAATTATTTTGTCTCTGTAGCTTCCACAGAAACAAGTGCAACATTGTGGCATCATAAGCTTAGCCACATGAGTGAGAAGGGGATGCAAATTCTCCACTCAAGGAAACTGCTTCCAAATTTGAAGCAGGTAAGTTTGGAATTCTGTAAGAACTGATTTTATGGAAAACAGAAGAGAGTTAGAACTCTCAGGGTTGGGAAACAAAAGAAGAGTGAAAAGTTAGAGCTTGTCCATACAGATGTATGGAGACCAACTCGGGTACAATCTCTTGGTGGCTCTAGTAATTATGTTACTTTTATTGATGATGCAACTAGAAAAACTTGGGTTTATTGAATTATACAGAAATCTGATGTGTTTGATACTTTTAAGAAGTGGAAAGCTTTAGCTGAGAATGAGACAGAAAAAAAAGTTGAAATGTCTCAGATCTGATAATGGAGGTGAATACTACATCAACGAGTTTGACAGTTACTGTCCACACAATGGGATTTGCAGAGAGAAGACAGTTTCTAGAACACCACAAGAAAATGGTGTGTCAGAAAAGATGAACATAATGATTATGGAAGATGCAAGGTGTATGAGATTGCATGCAGGGTTTCTCTTACAGTTTTGGGCCGATGCTATAAACATTGTTGTTTATTTAATAAACAGAGGGCCTTCAAGTGCTTTGGATGGTGGGATTCCAGAGGAGGCATAGACATGTAAACAGGTAAAATACTCATTTCTAAGAACTTTTGGTTGTGAAGCATTTGTCCATATTGATAAAGATGATAGAACAAAGCTTGAAGCTAAATCCAAGAAATGTACCTTTATTGGATACGGGGTTGATGATTTTGGTTATCGCTTATGGGATTTGAAAATCACAAAATCATTAGGAGTAGAGATGTAGTATTCAATGAAAAGGTTATGTACAAATATCAGTTGCAGGTAAAGAAAGTGAAAAAGGAAAACAGAGTACACAGTGCTTGATGAAATCAATGAAAATGAAGTTCCAAAGGCACCAAGAAAATCAAGAACAGCATGTACCTGAAACTCCTGCAACTGTAAGAAAATCTACCAGGTTAAGTAGACCCCCTGAACGATTTTCTCCTTCACTGTATTATTATTGATGACTGATTCTGGTGAACCAGAATGTTATAAAGAAGCAATGCAGATAGAAACTAGAAAGAAGTGGGAGCAAGGCATGGATGAGGAGATGGACTCATTGGTAAGAAACCAGACTTGGAATTTGGTTAAGTTGCCAACATAAAAAATGGCATTGCAGAATAAATGGGTTTACAGGTTGAAGGAAGAAGATGGAGGCAAGAAGCGATACAAGGCTAGACTCGTTGTAAAGGGGTTTGCACAAAAGAAAGGTATAGACTTTGATGAAATATTTTTCTCATGTTGTTAAAATGACTTCAACTAGAACTATTTTAAGTCTAGTGGCGGTAGAAGATTTGCATCTTGAACAATTAGATGTAAAAACAGTGTTTCTCAATGGGGATTTGGAGGAAGATATTTATATGCTGCAGCCACAAGGGTATGAGGTCAAAGGGAAAGAGAATTTGGTTTGCAGGTTGAAGAAGAGCTTGTATGGCCTGAAGGAAGCTCCAAGGCAGTGGTATTTAAAATTTGATAAGTTTGTGACATAACAAGGTTATGATAGATGTCATTTTGACCACTGTGTTTATTTCAAGAGGCTAGATAATGGAGGATATATTATCTTGTTATTGTATGTGGATAACATGCTTATTGCAGGGTCTAACATGCAGGATATAAATGTGCTCAAAAGAAAACTAGCTAAATCATTTGTGATGAAGGATTTGGGTGTTGCAAAGCAAATCCTTGGTATGAGAATAACAAGAGACGAAAAAAATCACAAATTGACGTTGTCTCAAGGTGAGTACATAGAAAAGGTGTTGCAAAGGTTTAGAATGCAGAATGCAAAACCAGTTAGTACACATTTAGCCATCCATTTCAAACTAAGGAGATGTGTCTAGAGACACGAGAAGAGATAGATTACATGTCCAAGATTCCATATTCATCAGCGATTGGAAGCTTGATGTATGCCATGGTGTGCACAAGACCAAATATTGCACATGCAGTGGGAGTTGTGAGTAGGTATGTGAATAATCCAGGTAAAGAGCATTGGAAAGCAGTACAGTGGGTTCTCAGGTATTTGAGAGGTACCACTTCTCATGCATTATGTTTTGGAGGTTCAGACATTTTTCTACAGGGATATGTTGATGCAGATATGGTTGGTGATAAAGACAGCAGGAGGAGCACCACAAGGTATGTGTTTACTGTGGGTGGAACAGCAGTAAGTTGGATTTCAAAACTACAACAAGTTGTTGCACTTTCAACAACGGAAGCAGAGTATATTGCTGCTACAGAGGCTAGTAAGGTGATGATTTGGTTACAGAGGTTCATGGAGGAATTGGGTAAGAAGCAGGAAAATAGCAGGTTGTACAGTGACAGACAAAGTGTCATTCATCTTGCAAAGAACTCAGCCTTTCATTCAAAGACTAAACATATACAGCTCAAGTACCATTTCATAAGATCTGTTCTATATGAAAAACTGTTAAAATTGGAAAAGATACATACTAGCCAGAATCCTACAAACATGTTGACGAAGGGAGTAACCAAAGAGAAACTGAGTTCCTGCTCGGTTACTGTTGGCCTTTAAGCATGAAGGTGGAAATAAGAAATTTGCTAAGTCCAAGGTCCAGAGCGTAGTCTAGCAAGTGCAGCAGCGGTGGAGTTGTTGCGATCAGTCTCCAAGTGGGATATTGTTGGTTGTGAAGCCCGATCTTCCATATCCAGATATATTATTTAGTCGTGTTTGTACCCTAGGTGTACTATACACTCGTTCCCCAACCTTGAGATGTTTGTTGGCCAACAGTTTTTCAGACCCATGGTATTGGGTTAACCTTAGTATTTTCCCATGGTATTTCCCTTATAAAAGAAAAGCATTGTAATACGGATGCGTATGGTATTGTATTGTATTGTAGCATTGTAAACCATCTTTGTGATTGTGTTAGAGAGACTGTGAGAGCGTGAAGAGGAAGTGTAGCAGTATTGCTGCAAGTTGTATCCCTTCATCTTTCTGGATGGTAATAAAAAGGACTGAAAATTTATGTGTGGACGTAGCCCATCGTTTGGGTGAACCACGTTATATCTGTGTCTCTCTGTAATATGTTTAATGTGTTTTGCATCTTGTTTAATGATTTAACTGTATAAATGTTATTTATGTGCGGTCATGTTTTCTAACATGCTTCAACACAACATTCATACATGTCTTTTATAACTTTCTAGATGTCTTCCATCTCTACCAAAACATTATTAAGAGCATGCACTACTCCCAATATGTCAACAAAGAGGTTTCATTCTATATAAGTAGCAATAAAATGTTGTACAACACCATAGTCCACTTACCCATCACATGCATATTAGTAGTATATTGTTTATCAATGCAAACATTCTAACATGTATAATACATTTCCTAAATCTAAGCATGTACTCAGCTGAACAATCTCATCTAAACATTCTCAAATAAAACATAAACACTTATCTTGTATGTTTTTGTAGGGTTTCCCCCCTCTGAATCTTGCTTCCTTCAGGTTGCCTCTCTCTGAATTGAATAATAGTTTTATGAAGTCTTTTGAGCTCCCATACCAAGGATAATGGCCCATATACAATAGAATGGCCAAAGTACATATTCTTCATAGTATTCTAATGATGGCCTTTTTGTTGGAGGTTCTTCATTAACATAAGTGGTTGATTCATGTTGCCTCTTCTACTGCAGACAATTTACTGCACAGTGACCAAATTTTTCACATCTGAAGCGCTAGATATGTTATATACCCTTCTTCTTTGAATCTCGATCTGTAGTTGAACTTTGTCTTCTATCTGAGTTCATTTTCTCAAACCTTCTTCCTTTTTCTCTCCTTGCATAAGTAGCAAGGGCTTGGTCCTCTTCATGCTGAGGGTTCTGCGATTTGTTTCTTGATTGTAACCCGGTTTCTTCTTGTACACAAAGAGCCCAAAGCTTATCAAACTTGGGTGGTTTCTTCCATGCGCATAGTCCTTGAATAAATGGTTCCCAAGAAGAGGGGACACCATTAGGAGTTATTGTGACAAGCTCTTTACCGTCTACTAGATCATCAATGGCTGCAAATTGGTATCTTAATTTGAAGACCTTCATGATATAAGATTTAACTGATTTTGAATCATACATACCAACTTCTTGAAGCTTATTTCTCAAGTCTAGTTTTCTGCTAGTATTGTTGCTTCCGAACAAACTTACTAGGTGATCAAACATCTTCTTGACTAACCCTAACCAAGCAATCTATGAAATAAGTGATCTTTTACTGAGTACATTAATATTATTTTGGCTTTCCTTTCATCCTTCTTATACTTGGTCTTGTCTACTTCTACTTCAAATTGTATAGTGTCATTGGTGAGGTGATCTTCTATCTCATTCTCCTCTATGATGTAGAGTAATACGGTCTTCTAAGAATTGAAGTTTCTGTCCCCTTCTAATCTATCCTCAACTCTGAAATTCATCTTGATAAAATTGAGTACCTTAGACATAGTAGGACTTCACTATATACTTGTTCCAAAGCTTTTCCAAACAAAAAAAATTGTTTCTGGTGAACTTAGGGTTTGACAAAACCCTAGTTTTTCAAATTTGGTGAACTGAAGATCTGATTGGATAGAAAGACGCACCTCCTCAAGGAAAGCTGAGCAGTATACTCCTTTTCCCAAATATGTGGAAAGAACTGCAAAATATTTGATGTCCTAGTTTCTTCAATTTTCTTCTGCTAAATTGTCTGGTTTAATTCTGATGTATCTATGAAATTTCTGCTCCCTAAGATCTGAAACTTTGTCTTGAGGTAGTATTATATGTATTATTTCCAACCCCACAAATTAGAGCAATATTGGATTCACCGAGTGTAACTTATGTTAATTTTCCTAAGCTGACCCATTTATATACTAGTTCAGTATAGCTAAACTATATGGACTTCTATGTGATTGTTTCAACTTTGGGTTTTGAAGCTCACACCAAAGAAACTACAGTTCGTTCTCTTTCTGGAACATATTACAAAATTCGATTTGGATCTTCATATCCCGAGATATGGCATTTCTCCCTAGGCCACTTGTTTAAAACAAGTGTTATCGGAACCGGCCCGAAACCGGCAAAACCGGCCGGTCTGACCGGTTCACAGGGTTGACCGGTCCGGTTACATAAAAAAATTTAAAAAACCGGATTCTGGACCAAACCGGGCACGTACGGAACCGGCCGGTCCGTACTCTGTCGTACGGCTGCGTGCCAGGGACCCACGTTTTGTCAAAAAAAAAAATTAAAAAACAGCTAGATTTTTTTGTCAAGTATAAATGGACCAAATTATACTGTATTTAAGAGAGTGCTTGCAACGTAGTAAACAGAGATATAACAGGTTAGACTCAGCTCTGTGGAAAAGCAGTGATGGAAGTGGTGCAAGTCCCGGAAGCTGGAAGAAAAGTGGTCTCTCGTTGTGAAAAGATCCTCCAAATATCTGTTCTGATCACTCTCTGTTCTCTGCCCTTGCTTTTATAGAAAACCCAACAAGGAATTTTGGACTAACTAACCCTAATTGTGCAAGAGGGAAAAATCAACTAATGGCATGTTGACTGATTTTTTTTTTTTAAATATCCTCCAATATAACTTCAGTTATCCCTCAAACATCTAAAAATGCACAAAAGGATCGAATTCATTATTAGCTGATACGATATTAAAGTGACTCACTGCTGTCTGAACTTGATGAGAATGGAATGGGATCTGCCTTTTTGATCCTGATTCAGTGTGGCTTGCAACCAGTTAACAGTCCTTTAGTATTTGTCTTTTGCACCCTTGACATATTTCCCAAAATATCAGCTGGAAAACTTATGAAATATACTCTCCTACAGCACTGATTTCCTGAGGTATAACACTGTAGGTGTTGTTTCCATAGATAGTGCTGGAAATAAATCGTAGGGCGAGTCCCTATTGTGGGTTATTAATTTCCAACTGATAATACCTGCCAAAAATAATTGCCTCCCCGTTGGTATGAATGTACATTGTATATAGTCCCGTCTGCTGTTATCTTACTGTTTATGACTGTAATCTGCCCTCAATCAGTTGAAATAGCCATTAAATCCAATGAGCTGTATGTGACCATGATGTATTGCACTAGGTGCTATTTTGGATATTTGCACCCATATTTGCTATATATATGAGAAACATTGCATATTTGTGTATTAATGGTTTGAATTCATATGTATGCACATGAATATATATGTTTTTTTACAAAATATGAATATTTTATGTATTTTTTAGTCAGCCGATTTTTTACCCGGTTTTTTGCCGGTTCCGGTCCGGTTTCCGGTCCGGTTCACATTTTGGGCTTCGCCGGTTCGATGACCGGTCCGGTTCCGATAACATTGTTTAAAACCAAATTCTGGAAGAGGTTGGAACCTTATTTTGGAGGGATTATGTCTTCTAAAGTACAGTGAATATGAGGTTGAAACTCATACACAAGGTAGATAAATATCTCAACTTCGACGTATCCAATTTTCAACTCGCGACCCTTCACCAAAGTTGAGTTATAGTGAAAATTATCAGACGACTAGATATTGCCTTCTAAGGTTTCAAGCATGAAGCCCTAATCTTTAGTAGTTGCAGTTGTAGCAGTGCCACAGCTGCACAAAGACTTCTTCCAGGGTAGCTCTGATACCATGTTAAGATTTTAATGGTTATATAAGATATTTAAACATTTATCATCATTTCATCATAACCATATGCAATAGAGTCACTAAAAGAGACAAGCATGTCAAGACAAAAGAACACAGAGATTTATCCTAGGAAACCCTCTTAGGGGAGAAAACCCCGCAAAAAATTATCAATATAGCATTTGACCAAGTACAGTGAACAACCCCAAGAATAAGACCATAAACTTTCTCTCTCCAACAAACCTCCTCACTCTCTCTCTCTCTTGCACACTTGTGTGAGAGATATGTCTAAATGAGGGAGGCGCCTCACCTATTTAACCTCATCAAGTGAGTGACCTAATTACCTAACTACATCAGCTTAGTCCTTTAATTCGGACCGACCTATAGGAAGACTCAAAATAACATTTATAAAATACATTCATGGGTTCTATTGACCCGACTTACAACGTAGGTTTTACCTCGTTACTTTTACATGACCAAATACATCAATGACATCTCTGAATGGAGGAATAACATCTATGTAAGGAGTAATAACATCTCTGTGAGGAATAATAATAATACAATAAAAGGTACAATAGAATATCTTCTGAAGATACATTTCTTTAACATCACCCAACCCAAATAGTTTGGATGATAGTGATCATGCATCTCTAAACCAATATTATTTTACCAGGTCATTTGCAATGAGTTTTCCTGTGAACTAGAATCGAGTAGAACATCTTCCTTCTTCTTCTTGATATGAATCTAGTTATGGAATAACTTCATAGAGGCTAATCAGGGTCCGCTCCTACGCTGTTATACATATAATTTTCACAATCACGTATGTGTTGTTTTCTATCTCCTTCTCTATTATTTCCACTATAATATCATTCTTTGACTACTACTTGTGGTTCTTGGGATTCATCTATGGATACAATATCCAATATTTTTCCTTGTTATGACCATCAATGTTACAATGGTCGTGATGTTTATTAAGGCCCTTACACGTGTGTGCAATGGTGGAAATATTCTTATATTTGTCTTTCCAATTCTCGCTCTTATGGAAGCTCCATACTAGTATCACTACTTTGAACCGCTAGGATACCACTTTTTCTTGTCAATTTCAATGTAATGGACCTACACACATGCTTCATCTATGGACTTGGTCTTGAATACAATAACTTTCCTTCTTATATCATTATGAAGACCACCTAGAGACTTGATAAACATGTATATGTTTTTGTACTTTATCACCAACTATGGTTGTTTTTCATAAGTTTGTAGTGTACCTTGTACACTTTTGTTTTTATTGGTGTAGGTAGTAGTTCCATTGAATCCTTTGGTTTTCTTCATACTTCATGAAGTAAAATTGGGACTTCGTGAGGTCTTTGAATACCTCCCACTTAACTACCAATGGGTCTCTCACTATCCTAAGAGCCTCAATGTAACGTTGCCACAAGTTTCTTCATGGCTTTTATCTTGAAATAAACTTCTAATCACTGCAACCAATGATTAAACTTCTTTGCTTCCACCTCACCTTCGTAGGACTTCATCTTGGCCTTTGTTTCTACTTTAAGCAAATGTTCAAAAGATTGGTTCTTGGATTTCCCTTTTTCGAGCTTTTGGTATTCCTTCTCATCCATCCATTCCTTGTGACATTTTGGCTTCTTATGTGATTTAGCTACTTCGAAAAGGGGCCAATATTTT
Organism: Pseudotsuga menziesii; assembly: GCA_001517045.1. Lineage (NCBI taxonomy): Eukaryota > Viridiplantae > Streptophyta > Pinopsida > Pinales > Pinaceae > Pseudotsuga > Pseudotsuga menziesii. The sequence continues at coordinate 129,880 of LPNX010887678.1, read as the reverse complement.
TCTCAAGAACAACAATAATGTTAAGACTTGAGATTCCAACCTTGCAAATCTTCTCTTCCCTTCATCAATGGGTCATTCTAGGTGCTCATATGCCATTTTTTAAAATTGTCATTGCTTTAAACCCTTATTGTGTTGATTTCAAGATACATAGAGTGTAGAGATCCCTTAGATTTAGATTTTCACATTGAGTATGCATACATTGCACTCAAACAACACAAACACGTAAATAAACTCACTATGATACCAATTTTATATGTAAATTGCCTTGGATATTTCAATGGCCGACTCACCAAAATAGAGCTACATTTACGAAGACTATAGTGAGACTATGCTCATTGTGCAACTAATCTTTTTGTAGTTTTATGATTTAGCATGAGATAAAATTAACAAAAACTAAAACACACCAAACAAAATCTTTGACCATTGTACCATTAAAGGAAAAACCCAATAGCAAAGACATGTTAGAACATGAAATTGAACCTAGAAGCCCAAAGTGGGGAAACTGACAAGTAATGAGTAATGTGTTTTTCATCTTCTTATATTGTGGAGATTGCATTATAGAATACAAGGCAGTGCAAACTTATTACGACACTAAGATGCTATAGTTTGCTACAATCCTCTACAAATTGTTTCTCCCTCACCCGGCTATTATCTCCTCCACACCCCTGCACATACCATGGCACAGTGATGGTGACTAAATAAAGTGAACCCTTTTCCCTCCTTTTGCTAGCTTGTTGATAGCTAGAATCTGGGTTCGGTTTAGAATTTCGCAATCATCTTGGACTCTTCATGATACTTCTAGAAGTCCCTAGTGAACTCCCACACAATACTCATTGCAAATAGGTGAACCATTATGTTGAGAACGTTTCCACTTGGACCTATAAGGAATAACTGGATCATTACCTTTCTAGAGGCATAACTTTCTCATATAGACTTAGTTTCACAAAAACAAACCACCCTTAGAAATATATTGACCCAAAGAGTGAAGTAGGGATCTCCAAGACATTTGTTCTCAAAGTCAAAACCCCCAATATTCCACTTATGTGACCCAAAACTAGAGAATTTTCAAAACTAGTCCATTAGAAAAAAAATTAAGGTATGATCCAATCAACCCTTGTAGATCACAAATTCTTTCTTTCCCATTCCATGGCATCACTAAGGTTATATAGTATTTAGGTAGATGTAACCTAAAAATAATAACAACAATAACAATAATAATAATAAATAAATAACAATAAATAATAATTACTAATTAGTGATTAATGATTAATGAAAGGACACGTCTTATCTAAAAGACGTGACCTGTTGAAAGGACATGACTTACCATTGTGACCGGTCAATGCTGTAAGTACACCGTCACATGGTCATTGTATCTCATCATCTCATATCTTCTCTTATTCATTATATATATATTATATACTTGTTCATTTATGTTATTTGTCATATTTACATTGGATGTTCTTTTAATAGCTAACTTTGTTTGTCACATTGGTATTAGAGCTTCATCTCAATCCATCTTTTGGATGGCCAATCAAAATTCTCATAGTTTCTCTGAATCACTCGATCTTTGACCAAAAATCAAGCCCTTTTACCAAACTTAAGTTCATTCCATTCTACAAATCAATACCATTCCTAACATTGCGTACTCTAATATGACCCACCACGCAAGGAATCACAGGCATCATAATACAAGAGGTGAGTATCATCTTATCTGTGACAAATATCTGGCAGGTCGTGTAGAGACATTTCGCTACCAAATAAAGCAACCTCGGGACTATTCATATTCAAATTCTTATTTGGAGCCATCACTTGGAAATTGTAGTGTCATTTGCTCAAATGCTAATTGTTGCAAGAAATTAGCATTTATGTTTGTTGTTTCACTGACAGTCTCCGAAAAGGATTATAGAATAAGGAAGTCGTGAAGAAGAAAAAGAAGAAAATATTTTAACGTCTATGAGGCTAAAAATAGCCTATGAGACAGACCACCTTGAAGACTGATTTTTGCATTTCGACCTTTTGTCTATTCAACTTAATGATAAACATCCCCAATTTTCCAAATAGCCTATGAAACAGACCACCTTGAAGACTGATTTTTGCATTTCGACCTTTTGCCTATTCAACTTAATGATAAACATCCCCAATTTTCCACGGTCTCCTAAGTGCATAAATTATCCCAAGAGTTAGCTACTAAAATATTTGCATACATATCCCTAATGTCCTTGAAAGCTTCACACTCTAAAATAAAAAAATAAATGAATGTAATCAATATCACCGATTAGTTTAAACAACCATATTCAAGAATAGCGTTGGCCACGTAGACCAAAGGGTTAAAATGTGACACGACCACATTATCAGATAATAATAAAGTTGAAGGTTTAACGAGATTACTTAAAGTCGTGGCTAAGAAAAAAATTGGCGTTGAAGGCTTATTATATGGTAAAGGGGCTCCCCATTAAACATTGAGTCAAGCCTTTGTTAATTCCAACTAGGAAAGCATAATATAAAATTAGCCAACCTAGTGAAAATCAAAGCCATAAAAGAAAAGTGAAGTATTATTTTAAACGGATATAAAAATGTTAATTCCAACTAGGAAAGCATAATATAAAATTAGCCAACCTAGTGAATATCAAAGCCATAAAAGAAGAGTGAAGTATTATTTTAAACGGATATAAATATAAAGTATTAATTTAAAAGATGTGAAAAGCATCGTTTGAATATAAGGGAATATACTAGATAAATCATAAACGATATTGAAGGAAATATAAAAAGGTATATATATTTAGTAAAGACATATTAAGATATATTTATATTATTCCATATTTATCAGATTCAAGTTTAAATAAACCATTAAGGTAAATTTATGAGGTATTAAAAATAAGGTAGAAGCCTTTAATTAGTTTTTCTTAAAGAAAATCTTGACGAAATCAAATTATCCAATAAAAATATTTTCACATCTCCTCGTTAACATGTGAGGTCCTAGTCGTCTATGACAGCACAGTAAACATTATCCTTGTACATGTGGTTCAAATTTATTCAATATTTATTGAGATTAATTTACAAAGTCCGTCATTGATAGCAAATATGCTTTAAGAGCACAATAACTATGAAAACCTAAATCACAGGATATCGTGCTGCTACAAAACATGTCAAACACACGAATACGAGTATTCAACACAAAATACATCAACCGCCAACACAGGACGAGAGAGACACAAAATATATATATATGTATATTAAAAAAAGTTTACAAATACAAAAATGAAATATAAACAAAGATTTATTTTTTTTTAAATTAAGAACATTTACAAAATATTGATACAACTAGTTACTACATCTATGTCGATGATAGTCAAACACACGAAACTAGAATGTATATTCATTACACATAAACTAGAAGTTTAGAAGTTGGAACCATAAACTGCAATTTTCTCATTTGGAAATTTGATGTCATCAAAATAAAACACATAGATATTGAATCACTAATACTATAGGTGGGCATGCTAATGGAAAATAAAAAATTAGGTTGATACTAAAACCCTAGATGAAATAATTGTATAGCTTATCAATCGCCGTCCTCCATATCAAAATCATCAAGATCGTCACCATTGCTCTCTCCTCCATCCTCCTCTATATCCAATCCAATATTTGCATCTGCTGGTGTGGAGAATGACCCATCAAGAGGATCACCATTATCACAGGTGACTAGCTCTAGCATTGGTTCATTAAGATCCAAGTTGGTTAATGCCAACTCAACATTGTTGTCCAAACCTATATCATCAGAAAATACATCCCACATCTTTGTCTTTCACTTCAACCACTCATCCTTAAGTTTAAAAATAAGATGGATATTGGAGTGCACACACACCGTTGTCTCTACTCTAGACTACTCAACCTACTCTTCTTTGAAGTGTGAAAAATTGCATATATGGTCCATGCATTGGTCTTTGACACGTCGGGACACTGCTAGGGAACATGTCAAACACAGATTTGACATGTGTCCTATTTTAGGAAACATGTCAAACATGTGTTGGACAAGTGTCCTAGCATGCTTAGTGTCTGCAAGCAGGATACCAACATACAGGCCCTTGGGGGCATGTCTTGTGGCCTAGATGAAAACCATAGCAAAATTGGAAGAGAGCCACTAGCTACAAATCACCAAGTAGCCCCAAATGAGGAATTGCATTTAGTAATAGCAAAAGGGTTTTTATTTAATCCTATCTTCTCGATTTAACAAAAACAGTTGTAAATATATGAAATTTTGTCATCACAATCTTCCAAAAACAATGATGTTGTAAAAACCATCCCCTTATAATAGGGATGTCCTAAAAATAGAAATAGATTTTTGCATCAAATCCAATCCCTACCTAGTGCCCAACTGGCTTGGGATGAAGGGTGGGGAGCAAGGATTTTCACACTAATGGTCAAGGTTCCACTCCCATAGGGTTTGCCCAATGCCTTACTATAGTTGTGAGGACCACTGAGGTAGGGGTTGAAATTGTGACACCAGGATGTGACAACCCACACGCATACATACTATGGACCCAAACCCACCCCCACATTTTCCTTTTTCCTCAAGGAAGACACCACTGGCCATTTTTCATTCCCACAGGGTTTACCTGACAGCTTGAGGTAGCCATGGGCACCTCGAGATAAGTTGATGATCAGCATGTACATATCACTGACCCAATCCCACCCGTCTTCTCCTTAATACCTGCCAACCTTATAGTCAAGCAGTTTGTGTTCATGTGATTAATCAAGAGAGCTTTCAAGTTTCTTCAAAGAGACTCGGGTTCAGTTCCCCCTTATAATATGTTGGCATATTAATGCATCCAATTGTTATGCTATCCTGTGATATCTCTAGTTAACTGAGCCTAGGCAGTTTGTCATAAGAAGTGTATCTCAACAGATGAGAACAGATGCAAGTCTGGGGTCATTGACAGCTAAACCAAAGGTAGAGCCTGCTTCATTAACAAAGGGCCATTTGCCAACCAAAAATACAATGCAATCCGTTCCTAGTGAATATAAGGCTAATCAAAGAACAGATTAAAATCAAATATATTGAGCAATAGCAAGCTAAAACCCAAAGAATTGATTTGTACAGCCAAGCAAATAATATGAATGGAAGTCATCAAAGATGCTTGTTGTGAGTTCTCAGTTTTGCTAGCCGGAAACTTATCTTGAAAAGCTGATGGAACACTCTTGGTAGATTCACCGAAAAACACTTCAAGACGTTGACAAAATGCTGGGATTCAGCAACAAACTGAATGCAAAGAATGACCTGCACATAATCAAAAGATCTGACAGATTTTTCACCTCTCCATTCATTAGTCCAGCTTCTTGTAGATGAAATATTATGTAACAAGCCTGTTTTAAAATTGTCAGTGAACATTTACAGTTTTCCACAATTACATTAATAGCTATAAAAATATATAATAAAAGGAAAATTCAAGTATATTTCTCTACAGGGCATTTTATTTCATAGCAAATAACAATACAGAATTGACCTAAATATATATACAAAGATACCACCAATTTCTTCAGGCATCCTTTTGCAAAAGTACATCCAGCCATGATAATTCCAGTGCCAAGATAGTAAATAGGGCTTATTCCAAGCAAGACATCTTCCAAATTCTTACTTTCTACCACTGCACGTATTTTTCAATGCTTGCAGTTAAAGTAGTCTTAGGCACAGCTCCAATCACAGTGTCTTTCTTCTCTCCATTCTTAAATATCATGACAGTTGGAATGCTCCTGATGCCATATTCAGTTGCAATACGTGGACTTTCATCGGTATTGAGTTTAAGGCATTTTATCTTTCCAGAATACTGCTTTGAAAGTTCATCTATCAGGGGTTCTATCATTCGGCAAGGTCCACACCATGGTGCCCAAAAGTCAACCAGCACAGGAATATCACTGTCTAAGACAAGACTCTTCCATGTCCCATCATTGACATCCTGAACTGCATTACAAGAGAGAAAATGTTAACAGAAGCTCCAAAAACACTTTGTAAGTTTGTAGCATTCTGTGTATAACAATCACCAATGGAAAAACTATGTTAACACTCAGAAAGGATGGCGATTATCCCCAGAGACTGTCTGTTGTTTTTATAATGACAGGCGCAGCCATTGTAACATATAAAGAAAGGCCTTTGATACGATCATTTCCCAGTACACTGAACTTCTGAACTCAATCTAATTCAAAGAATCAAAATATTAAAGGACAAACAGAACAGTTAGTGTATTCAATATCTTTCTATTATTTCTAATAAGTACAACTAAAGTAAGAAAAAGACTTGAACAATATTTAATATCAATGCAGAACCATCTTCATTTGTTAGGAATGGCACTAGGCAAGCTATTTATCAACATACTTTTTATTGTAGAAACTCGGTGTTTGCATTGATGCATAGCACCTTCTTATACTAATATAACCATGCATTAGATAAAAGCAAAGTAGATCTGTCAATTGGGTCTAGTTTGGGTGGTTCAGATGAAGAATTGGTATCCTCCCCACCCAGGTTCAAATCCCGCTTGTTCACTCTTTGTGAGTCAATTGATTGAGGCTCTTTGTAAGCCATGAGGAATATCTTACCCTTGTTTACAGGCTGGAGGGTGGACTGCTTGCCTACATGTTAAAATTGAAAAGCAAAAAAAAATAAGACAAAGTGGATGTTGATGCCCTGTGGCACTCAATTCTTTTGACTGTAAAATTTGGATGATGGCGTTAATTTACCATATTTCATTTAATGATACAATTTAGTATATTGAAGCCAAAAAAACTACTACACCAAAAACATAATCTGACATTTCACTAGATACCTCAATTAAACCTTTGTTTGGTGCACTCTATATTCTTTCAATTCAATGATTTTTGGATATTACAAAACTCAGAAAAAGCAGTCCATCCCATCTATAGTTGTTTCATGAACACTGACATTTGACCAAGGACAAAGCATCATGAAACGGGAACAAAATCTACATGGAATGGGATAAATCTCTGCAAAGCAGTTTGGGTGCTACTATAATTCCACCTTTCTTTTTTAATTAATAGAATCTTAAACTGAATTAGTCAAATAAAAGATTTTAAATCTTGAGTCACTCCCATTTATTTCTGGCCATATAGCGAATCAGGTTTGGTCCAAAAGTTAACAGGTAACATTTGCCAGCTAATGATATTGAGGTACATCCATCTCACTCTTGATGAATAAAATCAGAAACTGATTTAATAGAAATAAAAGATTTTGTTCCATTCCAATTGATGCCTGACCATAGAACAAATTGGTTTTGGTCTAATGGGTAATAGGTACTGTTTGCCGGTAGTTAACTACGAGGTTGATGCTCTTACAAGCGCATTCAGTATATTGTCTGTCTAATCAATGTCAATACTTGTATGTCTGTTTGGTTTTTCATTCTTAGTGGTAGAATCAGATTTCATAAAAGATGAAAAACAAAAGATGTGTACAGTACATGCAATACAATCTTGATAAGTTAGGAGAGGTGTTTATTAGGGTCATTTTTCATGTATTCTTAGCCTTTCAAATCACTCTGAAAACAGAGATTTTTCCAAAAATAGTATATCTGAAATGTTAACTTTGAATTTTGAAAAGCTAGAACATAATTTTGAGTAGTCCAAAACACCGTCCACGTCCAGTACTCTTTCTTATTCATCCAGTTATGTTCCTATTCTGTTCTTGTCTGGAGAGCGAGATGTCTCTCCAAGGCATTTTCGTTGCAGACTCTGCTCCATTCAAAGAGAGGTAGCAGTTTGGGAACTCCTCAATAGGGAAAATCATTTGACACCGTTGTGCTTATAGAAGGTTAGAGAAATGTGTTTTTTACTTTGTGGTAAGTTTGCCAAGGTGCTGTGGTATTACATGTGAGTCATGGAAATCCTTTCTAATCCAACCAAACGTCCCTATTCAGATCTTCTGTCCTCGTAAATGCCTTCAGCACCCTTGCTTGGGATGCAAGGCTTTTTTCCCCATGTGCAAAATCCAGAGTCCTCCCAAGAAGCTTGGGATGCATTCAAGGCCTTGTACAAGACATCTAATGCAACCAGGATTCTATGTTTAAGAAATTCATTGTATAGTTTGAGAATGGCAAAAAGTGACTGAGTCATATATCACCTGAATAGAATAAAAAATTATTAAAAATAAACTTATTGCTATGAGTAACAATATTGACAATAGGGATCTTATCTCTATAATACTTAATGGTTTACCTCGGTCTTCCCAAGTGTTAGTTGTAAATCTTGATCTTTCAACAAGGAACTCAACCCCTAGCATTTAATGAACTAGGAAAGCTAATTTTGTGGGAATAAAGAAATAAGCTCTACAATGAAGATGGTGACTGTGGACATGCTTTTGAAGAAAAGTTGAAAAGCAAAGACAGAACTGGCCAGCAAGTAGACAAAACAGAAAAACCAGGGCAAGGCAATAACAACCAGGAAGATTCAATTAAGTGCAAGGCAATAACAACCAGGAAGACTCAAATAAGGGCAACCCTGGCACAAGTTACAAAGGCAAGTGGCTTTTTACTGTATTAAGCCTGATCATTTCAAGAAAATGGTAGAAAAATAGAGTTTGATCTTTCTTGTTAAGAGAAGAAAGACATTCAAGAAAATAAGTTGAAGAAGACAAGATAACAATAGTGAAGAAGTTAAAGAATGTAAACATTTTTCAGATCTAAGGCTTTGGCAGTTAGTTTCTCTGTGTACGGAATCTTCCGGGTAAACCATATCCATTTTTTGTTTTATCATTGTTTCAAACAACGCATATGTGGCCATCATCAAGATCAATAAAGTTTGAAAGGAGAAAATCAAGATTAATTGGATTTTTTTATTAATAGGGATTAACATGCATTAAATTGAAAAAAAAAACAAAGTCATTTGGGTTATGATTTTAACATTTAATTAGTTTTCAAGGATTTAATTGGTTCAATTATGTTATTTTAAGATGCTTTGGATTAGATAGATTCTAATTTAAGTTAAAAATCAATTAATAAAGCTAATCTAAGGTTTTTGACATTTTAAAGGGATAAAGCTAAATTACAAATTTCAAAGGTTTCAAACAAAAGGAAACTAAGCAAAGCAACAAAAAAACTAAACCTAACCAAGAAAGAAAAACGAATTCAAACAAAGTACAAAAATATTATTTATTAAATTATTAATTAAATTATAGCTATGATTTAATTACATTAAAACAATTATTTATTTATTTTATTATATTCAAAAGAGGAGATCCTGATAATGGGCCACATAAGCCTGGTCTAAAATGTTGATTTTTGTACCGAGGAAAGTGTTCCCCTATGTGACGCCTTAGTCACTTAAAAGGGGGAAATAAAGTGACCCTTGCATTAAATGACTTGAGATGAGCATTTAATTTGACTTTAGAGAATAAAGTCACTTTTGGAAAAATTTAAGTAAGGTGAGTGAATTTAATTTTTAAATGAGATTTAATGAGCATTTAATCTCATCCACTCATCTCATCTAACCTCCACCGTTGGATTAGATGAACCCTAGGGTTTTCACCAAAAAGGCAAGTGAAGGAAAAATTATTCACTTTTTGAAAAAGAGAGTGAAGGAGAGAGCTGAAAGAGAGTAGAGCCATTTTTCTGAAAAAGAGGAGAAAACATCAGCAGCAGCAAGTTTTTTCTTGGCACGCATTTCGAGGAAAGGACAGCAGCAAGAGGGCACAAAAATCGAGGACAGCAACATTTATTGCTGGTCCATATGGTACAGTTTTCGGTACAGTAGGCACAATTTTTGAGGCAGATTTCTGAGCACGATTTTCGAGAAAAAATAATTCTGGGCACAGATTTCAAGGTCCGTACAGTCAGTCTGTACGGTCTGTCCGTATAGTTTTACAGTCCGTACAGTCCATAAATTGGCATGGAAATCAAAGCAGAAAACAAAAAAATTCTGAGTTTGATTTTTCCTGTTTGGCACGGAAAACGAGGTAGAAAATTTTCATCCGGTTGAGATAAGTTGGTCTGAAAATTTCTAAGTTTTTTGCTGTAATATTTTCCTGAAAATAAAAATCTCTCTCTCCTAACAGGTTTTCCCCTTGTGGGTTTTTCCTGGGCAAGTTTGCCAAAAATTCCTTAGTCTGAAATTTCATGGAGTGCATTTAATATTTTATTTTGTGTCATTAAAGTTGAGTTACAGCAGTGTTTTTATCAGTCTGAAATTTTGTGCAATTTCCAGCCTTATTTATTTCTGGGTTGGGCATTAAACAGAGATAAAAAAATTACATTAATTTTTTGACATTAAACAGAGAAAAACTTTCATAAAATGTTGATAAAACAAGAAAATAAACTCTTTGCTACTGGAGCAAACATGCTACTAGATTATGATTGGATATGAACCCAGAGAAATATAAATATATATATGTATAACAGATGAATAGATAATGATGATTGAACTAACAATAAGGGGCAGTATAAATATCTGAGCAGGTGCCTTTGGTAACTTTCCGTTAAAAGGTAATGTCTCTTGATTAAGAGTTAAATTTATTATATTCTTTTCATTATCTTTTTATTTGATATCTTATTTATTTATTTTTTATTATTATTCATATTTATTATTGTGTAGGTAAAATTGCCTTCCCCTTTAAAAATGCTTCATCCTCAAAGCAATCCTAGATTATTTTGTCTTCCATTCTGGAAAGTCATCTTGATTCCGGATCGTAGTTGAATATTTGTGACGTTTGTTTTATAGCAGAAACGTTTGACTTGTGAGTTCTTTTAGTGGATGACGTAGGCTTCCTGGCCCATATAATTTGCAGTTCTTCCCTTGCCATTTGAATTCCATAAATTATTCTTGGATGTTCATGGTGTAGGTGCCTAGATTATTTTGTCTTCCATTCTGGAAAGTCATTTTGATTCCGGATGGTAGTTAAATATTTGAGAGGTTTGTTTTGTGGCAGAAACGTTTGACTTGTGAGTTGTTTTTGTGGATGATGTAGGCTTCCTGGCCCATATAATTTGAAGTTCTTCCCTCGCCATTTGAATTCCATAAATTATTCTTGGATGTTCATGGTGTAGGTGCCTAGTTGCATCAACCATTATGCTCCTAATGTTGATGTTTTGAGTAGCTTCGGAAGATATTCCACAAGAAATAATAATAACAAAACCAAAAACAAGTCAGCCCAGTTAAATTGACCTAGTTAAATGGTCAAGTCGACCCAGTTAAGGGGGGAAATGACCCAGTCCAATAGACAAATCGGCCCAGTATCGAAAGTGTCTTTTCCAGTGTAAATAGAAGTGCACTTGGCTCATTTGTAACACAATTTCGCTTAAGCAAGAGGGCAAGTGCGCAAATCCAAGGAAGACAAGTTAAGGGGTTCAAGAAGCATTGTGAAGACAATTTTTGGGCTTTTATCTTTCTCTCTCTCTTCTTCGGGCTTAGAGGTTATTCAATATCTTTCTTGTATTATTATTATGTAACTAGTTCCGAGCAATATTCTTATTGAAGAATCTTATCTAGAGAAGTTTGTTGCGTTTTTCCCGTGAGAGGGTTTTCCTAGGGTAAAATTGTGTCTACTGTGAATGTGTTTCAACTTTCTTTTAGTGATCCTTTATATGCATTGCAGTTCTTGTTTATGTAATAAATAAGTTAATAACATCTAACTGCTAAGAAAAATCAACATGGTATCAGTCGTACTTAAAGAAGATATTTCAACTATCATAACAATCATAAGTTGGAAACTAGGGTTTCTAGTTCCAAGCACTTCCAAGTTCCAACCATAGATTGGACTTGAAAATTGTATTTTGGAAATCCCCTCAGTAAGGCAGAATTATCTATGTAAGCAGATTTCAGTTTAAAGAATTTTCAATTTTTGACCTAATTCTACCAGGGGTCAAGGATTAGATTCTCCGGTTTTAAACTTTTCCATCCACAGATCAAGCTTGATCTTAGCATTCTCCAACTCTCCCTAGGAAAGCGCATCTATCTATGGAGTCAAATCTCACTTTTGGTAAACTTCATTTTTTACCTACCCTCTACTAGGGTTTCTAGGTCAAATCTCAGTGTTGACAAAATGACAACCAATCTAAGGGTTGAGGATAGATTGGATGGAGCAGAAAACTTCAGATCTTGGAAGCATAGGATACTTCTCATCCTAGAGGAGAATGATATCTTGAATTATGTTAAAAAAGTTATCCCAAAACCAAAGGAAGAGGAAGCCAAGACAAAGTACAAGAAGAATGTGGTCAAAGCAAAAATAATCCTATATGATTCAATCAAGGACCACTTGATCTCTCACGTGTCAAAATTGAATACTCCTAAGGAAATGTTTGAAGCCTTGACAAGATTATATGAAAGCAATACTACTAGCAGAAAATTATTGATGAGACATCAGTTAAGGAATGTGATGATGGACAAGTCAGAATCAGTGTCCTCCTACTTTAAAAGGGTTTCATAGATCAAGGATCAACTAGCAGATATTGGAGATCCTGTAGAAGAAAATGAGCTCATGTCGACAACATTAAATGGTTTCCCATCTTCTTGGGATGTGTTTGTTCAAGGCATTTGTGCAAGATAAAAGCTACCCAAATTTGATAGGCTATGGACAGACTGTACTCAAGAAGAGGCAAGGTTGATCTCCAAGATGCAAACGACAAATGATGAAGAGAATCAAGCACTTGCAGCTCAGGCAAAGAAAGGAAAAGGCAGAAAGTTTACTAAAAATACGAATAGAAGATTAGTATCAGAAAACAAGAAGGATATGTCCAAGATCAAATGTTATAATTGTACCCAGTTGGGACACTATGCAAGAAATTGCACTCGAGAGAACAAAAAGAGAAAACATCATGCAAATGCAACAGACATGGATGAGTCTCCATTACATAAGAAGACTAAGGAGACATCAGATGAAGAATTTGCTTTTTAAAGGAAGTAGTGTTTGGATAGTTGTGTTTCTAAGCACATAACATGTTACAGTCTACAGAAATTCTTCGGAAAGAACTTGGAAACAATTCCAAGCATAAAGTTAAAGAGTAGGAGAATCCTCCTACTAGCTAGATTCTGATGAAGCAGATAATATACTCTTGGCTAGAATACCAAAGGATTTTTCCAATTATGAAAGTAGATCCAAGACGATTGTTGATCTAGTGCTTCCAGAAGACATGAGGACCAAGGATGAAGACTTCAGCAAGTCCCACACTTGGCAAAGAAGAAGATCAAGGTCTTCAAAATCAGACGATGGAGCAGAATACGCTTCCAGAAACTCCAGTGGTCTCTGCAAGGAGGCAATGAACCTACAAAACACATGAAAGAAAAGTATTTACTGTCATTTGAGTTATTCCTCAAATTTCTAAGTATTTTGAAGAATATTGTTCATAACATTTATATGTAGATCTGTGATACAGTTTTCTTTTATGCATTTATATATGACTAAGATTGACAAGCAATAGGCTCATGTAGTGCACATTATGTATATATTAAAGTAAGTAGCCTATAGTGTTGCACAGCATCCCGTGAGCCCTTGGTGGAGCTAGTCTAGGATGAAACATTTTTGCTAACATATTGAGAGCAGTGCATGCTCTTGATAGTGTGTTCTGGTGAAGATGGAAGGCACCCAGATACTTACCATGTGTGTTTGGGAAAAGTATGGGTGTTGTGTTGAAGCATTGGCTAAGATGTATTGGTTACATGATGATATTGTTATTGCATTGACTTGATTGATTAGTATGCAATGTTGTTGACAATTTGATTAAATTTGACTTGTAGGAAAGATTATATGCTATGGCCTACAAGAGAAGAATGATGAGACTTGTTCTAAAAGAACAAAGGATGGATGTAAAGTTAGCCAAGTCCCAGATCAGATAGTAGGATGGCTTCTATGACAGAGGGAGCAACTACAGTGGATGTGATGATTGTTTAGTGGCGACAGCAATCATATTGGACCCATGACCCACAGGTCCATAGGATCTTATATGCAGATTGACGATTGAGAGCAAGAGGCTCCAACAAATGTTGGTCTCTCTACTACAAATGTTCATCTTTCCAATGATCATGAGGAGTTTGCAGCACAGTCCCAGAGGAAGTCTAGAGTGGTACCCAGTGACCATCAGAGTTAGAGGCTCGTATCAGTGGACCCATTTGATGGGAGATGACACAAACAGATGCAAGTCACTCTAGTGAAAGACATCCAGATGCAGAGAATGCAAGATGTCCATATGCAGAGGGAGCATGGTGATCAAATACAGAAGGAGCAAAGCATAGGATTCAAGAATCTTGGCATGATTCTTGGGATTAGAAGTGTGGCAGAGATTAGATGAGATTTTTCTCAGTCAAGGAAAATACACAGTAGAGATCCTGAAGAGATTCAGGATGATAGACTATAAATCCATGGCCGCAAATATGATGATGAATCTAAAGCTATTCTTCTTAAGATTTGGAGGATCTCACAGACAGTTGAGTGGATCCTAGATGTACCTAGTTAGCACCAGGACGGATATATGCTTTGCAATTAGTACATGGTAGAGTTTAGACATGTACAACAAGACATGTGATGAGGTACCTACATGGTACGATTGGAAATGGACTCAAATATGTCTTGTACAAATAAATAAAGCTGCGAGGACATTTGGACTCTGATTAGTGCAGTGGACGAGAAAGGGCACATCAGGGATGTTGCTCCAAGCAGAGCATATTCCAGCCAGTATTACAAGATGAAAAGCAGCAAGGATTCAGGAGTTTCCAAATCAGTTATATCCAAGGTATGGTACAGAAAGCAGCAATGCAACTCTAGTACATATCCATAGATGAGCAAATTGCCAATATACTTACTAAGCCTCTGTCCAAAGTATAGTTGAGTGCTTCGGGGAAAAGCTTGGTAAAGTACAAAATGACTCCTCTAATTCAGAGGGAGTATTGATGTTTCTCCATAGGCAGCAGCAAATAGATAAAATCCCTACCTGTTAGTCATGTGGGACATGACTCAAGAGTTTTCCCCACCAGTAAGCCTTGCGGTCGTACATGGCTCAAACACCAGCTATCCATACAGTAGTATATGGCTCAGGTTAGCCATACAGTGGTATATGGCTCAGGTTAGCCATACATTGGTATATGGATCATATTAGTTATGTAGTGGTACATGGCTCATATAAGCCATGCAGCAGATAAGCCACTCAGTAGTACATAGCTCAGATTGGTCATGCAGGAATACCTGACTCAAATGTCGATTAGTCAAGGCACATGACTCAGCTAGGGACCACTGTAGCTCATGTAGAGTGCACACATTCATGAGCAGAGTTATAGTCAAGACTGTTGGGGAGCAATCGAAGACTATCAGTAGGCCTCAAATACTAGTTAAAGGTCTCTAAGACTATCGGATACTCGAGTGAGTTATAGTCAGGACTGTCAGGGAATAGTCAACCCCTTGGAGAGGTCAGATAGCCATAGAGTTGGCTAGTGGGGTACAGTGGGTTAGAAAAAAAGAATGAAACCACTTTGAAAGTGGCCAAGCCTTGGAGAACATCACAAAGGATTGCAAGCTCATAGAAAACTTCTCTAGACTGTAGGATTCCAGAAGTCAAAAAGCAAAAATTCAGTATCGAAGATCATGACCAAAAGAATACCTTCCTCGCTAAGAGGGAGTATTGATGTTTTGAGTAGATTCGGAATATATTCCAAAAGAAAGAATAATAACAAAACCAAGAACAAGTCGGCCCCGTTAAATTGAGCCAGACAAATGGTCAAGCCGACCCAGTTAAGGGGGAAAATGGCACAGTCCAGAAGAGAAGTCGGCCCAGTATAGAAAAGTGACTTTTCCAATATAAATAGAAGTGAACTTGGCTCATTTGTAACACACAATTTCGCTCAAGCAAGAGGACAAGTACGCAGGTCCAAGGAAGACAAGTTAAGGGGTTCAAGAAGCATTGTGAAGACAATTTTTGGGGTTTTATCCTTCTCTCTCTCTTCTTCGGGCTCAGACGTTATTCAGTATCTTTCTTGTATTATTATTCTGTAACTAGTGTCAAGCACTATTCTTGTTGAAGAATTTTATCTATAAAAGTTTGTTGGGTTTTTCTGAGAGGGTTTTCCTAGGGTAAAATTGTGTCTATTGTGAATGTGTTTCTTTCAGTGATTCTTTATATGCATGCAGTTCTTGTTTATGTGATAAATAAGTTAATAACATCTAAGTACTAAGAGAAATCAACACCTAATACCATGTCCATCACACTGAGTGGTAGAACACAACACCTAGTTTGTAGTTCCAAGCTTCGTATGTGTACAGAAACTTTATGGCACCTTCCTACTCCCTCAACTTGTTGACCATCAACAACCATGACAATGAGATCCTTCACAGGGTATAGAAAAAGGTTTAGTTGTTTTGTGAGATTGATATCCACATAATTGTGTGTACTTCCAAAGTCTACGAGGATAGTGATATTTTTATTCGGTATGCTTCACTTGAGTTAACATCTTTGGTTCCATTTTTCTTGTAACTGTTGCAAACAATCTCATGGGTTTTTTGTCCTGAATGCTCTAGCTATTTCTATTGTTCCTTAAATGAGGTGGAGTATATGTTGCTATAGTTGCAGTTCTTCTTTTTGTCCTCTAGCTTTATTACAAACATGTGATTCTTCTTCAATATGAGTTTGCCTACTGCATGTAATTGTTGCCAATGATATTTTTGGTGATTTTTCATCCTCGTCGATGTCTAACATGTCTTGTTCAACGGAGACCTCTACTTCCCTTCCATATATAATTTTGCAATGATATACACGATTGGATGCACATCTATGACCTAGAAACCTATTCTTACCACAGCATCGACGATTATTTTCCTTCTTCATCAGAGTTGTTGATGGAGGTGTTTGGTTTTATTTTGTTTTATTTTATCTCCATATTTGTATGACTTTTGATTGCTACATTCGTGCCCTAGTAACCATTTTTCTCCATAATATCTACACTTACCCTCCCTTTGTCATTAGGCTTCTAAACTGTAATTGTTCTAATCTCTTAGATGTTATGAAGCATATTTTGAAATTTTAGAATCTATGGCTTGGGGTAGCTTTCACCTTGAATAAACCTTGTCATAATTTTTGTTTGACCTTTTTAACTTATTTTCAGCGACTTTTGCTTTAGGTCTAGCCTTTTTCATGGTTGCAATGTTATGCATTTCTAATTCATCCCTAATGTATGGATTTACTCCATGCACGTAAATCTAAAGCAATTAATCATCTAATAAGTTCAATATGTGTGTCACCAATGCTTCTCATTCATGTGTGTATTCATCTACATCACCATTTTGTTGTATCTTGGTGAGTTTTGCAAAGAAGTATTTTTTTGTCACAGCTTGAAACCTCTTAAAGAAATTGTTTTAGAATCTGACCCAATTATAGGAGCACACTTTGGTCATAAACTTCCACCACATGTACCAATTATAAGGATTTCCCTTAAGCTGCATTGAAGAATATTTTACTTTTTCCTCATCGAAGTGAACATCATGTATTAAAGTATTATTTTTCCTTATTAATCCAACCCACACTTCACTTTCTAACTTTGGGTATCCGAACAATGGTTGAGATGAAAACTGTGGAGGTTGATTGACTATTTGGAAGTCATTTGGAGACATGGTCGATTGAAAATCTTGATATAGCTCCTCAAGTTGCAAGGTTTTTGCAAACCTGTAAAAGTCACTGTATAGCAGAACTAACAAGAAAAACCGTAAATGGATATACACCTTCAAAACTCAGAGATATTTTATTATTGACAAACAAGAATTTGTTACATTTAGCTTTCCAACTAACATATGGGCACACAGGCCTCCAATCGACTGCCCACAATCCACAAGGTGAATGCCCTATTCCTCTCACAAAAACTACACATGGAAAGTAACCAAAAGAAGAAAAAAATGAAAAAAAGTACTAAGCTCTCCACCCAGATTTCCATTTGTAGATTTGAGTTCCTTATTTAATTTCCCCCCAACAGATTGCGGTATGGTTCTGAGTCCACCCAACCAACCCAACACAGGTCATACAATTTTCTGAACACCTAACTCGAACGAAGCAACTCGTAGGATTTCCGTTACAGATTTATTGGAGAGAGTTGTTGAATCGAGGGGCTCTGCATCATTCTCCCCTTCTTTTAGAACTTTTGAACCTCCTGGTTCAAAGCTAATCTATTTGGAACAAACTTCAAGAAGTTACCAACTAAGAAACCTAAGGACTATCAAACATCCAAGTAGAGTTTCAGTGAGGTGGTAGAACCACCCTTTTGACTTGAAGAACCAAGCCATGGTGTTCCCTTCCACCAATTTAGATACTTCTGCAACTCATCACATTTCTTCTTTTGTTTCCAACCTCTTGTTGGATTAGAGATCCTCCTCCTTTGCCAATTTGTTCTTTTTCTCCTTTCATATCTCCTTGAAGACTTAGTGGTCTTCCTCCCCTGAAATCCATCATGGCTCTTTGCAACATGAATACCACCTTCTATTGCACCTTTACATAAACAATTAAAAACAGAAATAAAGTTAAGGGAATGAAAGCTTCCCATAAGTACTATCTCCTTCTCTACAATATGCCATTTAGGCATGCTTTTCAATTTATCTTTTGTGAGGTGGTCTTCACTTTCTAACTCAGTGTGATGTTCACAAGACAACTCTTTTTTTTGCATGGTTCTTCTTTATTGCATTTTCTGCATTGTCCTCCTTTGTACTACAAATGAACATGCCTCTACTCTTTCTCTCTCTCTCTCAATCATTTAGATTTCTTCTCCAATAAGGAGATGTTCTCTGTCTTCTCTTTTTTCATTATCCGTGGGATTCCCTAGATATTCCTCTAGTTGTTGGTTGGTTGTGGTCTCTAAAACCAATATATCATATCTTCATCACACAAGGGGTTCCCAATGATCTCCATCTTTGTTGCAACTTCCTCTCTATCGTGGAGGACTGCTTCCACTGCTACAACATTTTGGGCCTCCTCTTGTGATAGGTTGCATTCCTCTTCATTACAGCCTTCAAGCTCTTATCCTCTTGTATTGTGATCTTTAATACCTTTCCCTTCTTCAAGGTAACACAACTAAACAACTTCATCTAGTTCATCCTCTTCAACTTCTCCCCATTCACCCTCTGTCTCCAACTCTTCACGAATCTCATTTAATGGCCTTTCCTCTAATAATAATTTTTCCAACTCATCCAAGGATTTAAGCTTTCCTTGTTCCAGGAGTCTTGTCCCATGGCTAATCTTTGCCTCTATAACATTCCTCCCTGAAAACAACTATTTTTCACAAGGTGAATAATTATCCTTACCATTCTTTTTCACTTTCTCAAAACTCTTCAATGTCCTTGTTGTAGATTTCTTCTTCTTTGTCTTCTTGTTATTGCATGACTCACACTCCTCTGACACCCACCACAACTCCTCGAATTCATACTCTAATTCTTACAACTCCTTTTGTTGGTCTTCTGTTGGCTTTAGTCTCTGTCTCTTATTTATACTTTGTTCTAGCTTGGCTATCCTCTCTCTCACATCATGATAAAAATCCATATTTGAAGGCACAACCAACTAATGCAACTCTCTTCTCCAAAACCCTCCTAGATGGATGATCTATTAACCACATATCACCATTTTATTGCGATTCTTCATCCCCTTGAAGAAACTAACACAAACTCACAAGATAAACTTTATACTCTAGGCCGATACAAAATGATTTCATTTCTCAACAATTTTCAACTCTGGCAATTTCAGCATTTGATCAATTCTCCATTGACCCTAAAGGAACAAGTGAGAGCATTTTGTATAACTCCATTCCATTCATGGGCGGGGGTGAAGATTCAACCTGAAGAACTACTTTGCTCCAAGTGAGAGCATTTTGTATAACTCCATTCCATTCATGGACGAGGGATGAAGATTCAACCCGAAGAACTACTATGCTCCGCCTCAAAGGGGTGTGCTAGCAAATCTACAAAATATGTGTTTCCTCCTAGGTTGACTATTTATTCAACAATCTTAACTCACACTAACAACAATCTAGTATGTAAATAGGTTTCTCACCCTGCCAACTCGAAAGCCATGATGTGAAGGATGGTATCAACCTCTCAAGCTTCCCAAGGCGCAAGATGGAATCTGAATATGGCGAGGCCGAGGAAGGAAAAATAATAAGACAGCCAACTACACCCTTTACAGCAAACATCTTCGACATCCATGGCTTTGAACTCTTAGGGAAACTCTATGAGAACCTCCACGCATGCATTTCATACCTTCACATCAAATTACACACCTTTCCCTCAGCAAGTTTGCTTTGAATGGTAGGCGCCAAAAAATCCAACGGGCCAAAGTTCTCCTATTGAGTGTTACCGCTCAAACTAGCAACCCCAACACAACTAGCTTGTGTGGACCAAGGATAGTATCGATAAGCTCGGGAGATAATAGACCCAATGTCACCATAGTTTAACCCAAGGGAAGACCCTAATCGATGAAAGATACTTGTAACCACCAAAGCCTAATGGCTATGATCAATGCCTTGTCAAAGTCAAACAATATTAAACAAGACACAATAATCATACAATAATAAGCTTATTCACTTTATCAAAAAACTCAACAAATGGCACGCCTTTCAAAGCAATTTCATGCTTCCCTTAACAATATCGCACTTCCCTAGGCAAGTCCTCAAAAAGGTGTGCTCTCAAGGGAAAGAGTATAACTACACTAGGGCACACTTTGAGGGTGAATCAAAAATACCAAACAACTAGCAATTACTCAATTTCAATGATTTCCCGTATCCCAATGCACTTGCTCAAAAGAGGATGCCCTCTAGGATTTTTGGAGAAAACCCTAAGGCAAATTTTTAGAATGGATCAAAAATACATAATCACATATATTTTTGGACTTTTTAATTTATTTAGACTTTTAGGGTTTTTCCAGCGGTATACTATTTTTATGTATTTTTGCATAAAATAGAACATGTAAAAATTCGATAAAAATAGATGGAGAGTTTGTTAGGATAAGGCAATTAGATTCTTGTCTCAAACCCTAGGGCTATGAGAGATCGAGGCTAACGTCCCTCCTCTTAAGAAGGTAATTCAATACTTGCAACAATGGCTAAACTAGCAACCTTAAGGGTTAGGTAGCGAAACCCTAATTAGGGCAAATAAAGAATTCCAAGGCCCGATTAAACAATGGAGAGCTCCTTTATAGGATGGTCTCCTCAAGCAAGTTGACAAAATATTAGCAAAGTAACACTAACTTCAATCCAAAGCATTTCAAGAGCAATGTTAAACTAGGGTTAGGGAAGGTCTTACCAATATTTACCAAAGAGAAAGCAAGGTTAAGCCTTGCGTTCCTCTTGAGCATGAGTTAGTACAACAATTCTAGCATCAACTTAACATATGACAATCAAAACCGTAGAAATCCTTCCATTCATCCTTCAAGCAAGAAAAAAGACATCCAAGAGAGGTGTGCACTAGCTCAATAGCTCCAATAAACTAAGAAAAAAAAAGATTTCATATTTGAATTTTGAACCCTTGTCCATGTTCTACAAATGAGGTGAGGTTGTCTTATTTATATGAGACAGCTCTCAACCTTTTACAAATCCAAGCCTACAAATTTAATGACAAATTATAAAATTTTAGGTTAGTGCACCCACAAACTGGGGAGTATCACTAAACCATATAAAGACATTAAATAACAATAAAAATGTGCAATTAGGCTCCACCAAGTGCAAGGTGAGCCATAAGGAGAATGGCATACCCCAACTAACCCCAACATATGCTTTTCCCTCAACGCCCTCATTTTTTAACAATGTAGGCTTCTTCTTTAAGGAATGACGTTTATGGCTCTAGAGACCAGGAGGAGGGGTTTTTCATTAAAGCAATAAGTCCATGTGGGAAAAATGAGGTGTGCTAAAATGGGTATGACAACCCTTACACACGCATCACCTCTACAAAGCAAAATACGAGTGTGGCCACCTGTTCCAATAATTTGCCTCAAGGGCACCGAACACCCAACCTAAGGGTAGTCAATAGAGCACAAGGCCACCAACTCCTTGAGGTGGAAACCAAGGGGGGCTACCATGACCTGACCAGAGGTATTTAGCCCCAAAATCAACACTCTACACAATATAGCCCCAAAACTTGGCCTTTACAAAATAAAAAAGGAACCCCTCACTCTAGTACATCTAGAAGGAATGCTTCAAACACTATGAAAAGTAGCATAGAGTAAAGCATTGAACAATGGAAACTCCATGCTCAAGTAAAGTCTATGTATTATCGCCCTAACATCTCAGCATTACACCTCACCACAAATTTTAGCGAGCAGTTAGAGATTAAAGACGGACCAGCAACAAGAGAAACAAGATTGCAAGGCTCTTTTCAAGTGCATGGACGATCTCACATCCTAATTGTTCTCTCTATCACTCATCCAGTCTCCTTACCGCGCTAATCATAAAACAATGGGCATGGTCACAAGGACGATTTGCTNGCAGACAGATCAACTGATACACTGGAATCAGACTTTGAACAAGTCTGTCAACTGGTGGCTCCTCAGGTAACCCAACTTATGGTACAAAAAGTTGGATAACAGCTCTGATACGAAACTAATGTGACTCCTCAAGTTTTGGGGTTTCTACAAACCTATAAAAGTCATAGTATAGCAAAACTAACAAGAAAAAACATAAATCTGGGATACACACCTTCAATACTCGGGGATATTTTATTATTGACAAGCAAGAATCTGTAACATTCATCTTTCCAGCTAACAGATGGGCACACATGCCTCCAATCGACTGCTCACAATCCACAAGGTGAATGCCCTATTCCTCTCACAAAAACTAAACACAGAAAGTAACAAAAAGGAAAAAATTAAAAAACAAAACAAAAAAGTACTCAGCTCTCAAGTCTCCAGCCAGATTTCCATTTGAAGATCTGGGTTCCTGTTTTAATTTCCCCCTAACAGATTGTGATATGGTTTCAAGTTCACCAGACCAACTCGACATGGGTTCTATAACTTCTCAACAACTAGCTCAAACGAAGCAATGCGTGGGAGTTCTGTTAAGGATTAATTGGGGAGTCGTTGAATAGAGAGGCTCTGCAGTAGTCAGGATGCTCTGCATCAAATCTGCTATACTTAGAGAGTTTGGGTTAGTTGTACTTGAAATATTCAGTTGTGGACTAGTTGTATTTGTGATTGCCCAAGGATTCCTTATCCTTAATGACTCTTTCTAGGATTTCGATGGATAAATCTAGATCTTGTTTTAGCTTATCCATGCCTTGTTGCATTTGTTGAAAAATTACCAAGGAAGTGTTTGTTCACCTTGTGATGCCTTGGGGTGGACATGAACACTTAAAAGTTCTAGTCCCTTGTATTTTTAAAGTGAGAATGACTTTATGTTTATAAAGTGACTTTAAAAAGTAAGTTTGAGTTATTAAAAATTTAAAATGTGACTTTATGAGAATTAAAAAGGTGGGTGAGTAATAATGTCTCATTTATTATTTAAAAGTGCATTAACTGTTTTGAATGAGAAAAGTGAGATTTAACATGAGCCCTAGATCTCATCTAGTTATGTTTTAACTTTTAATCTAGGCCATTGATTTTCAAGTGGTGGTTACTCAAACAAAAAGGTTAGGGAAAGGCATGGGGAGACTCATTGTTCACTTTCACAAAAGAGATTTTTGAGAGACGAGAAGAGCAAAAGAAGAAAATCAAGGGTTTGAGAGAAATCAATTTCTTGAGGGAGAGAGAAGAATCTCCAGCACAAAATAGATGAGACTGAGCATGAGCACGATTCCCAATGCTGGCACAATTTCCTAAGCAGTCGTACTGCAGAAGGTACAGCATTTAAGGAGGTCGTACAACATGAATTTCGAGGAAACTGGTGTTGTGTTTATTGCATACCGTACAGGTTGGAATTGGCACGAATTTTGAGGTCGTACAACATTTATTGCTAGTCGTATTGTGCATTTAATGCTAGTCGTATAGACATAATTTGGCACAATTTCCCAAGCTGTGAGTAGGCACAAATGAGGTCGTACAATACGATCTTTTGGGTGTTCTGTACAACAATTTGTCAGTGAGACTCTGGCACACATTTCGAGAAGAAATAAGGGAGATAAGTACTGCTGTTATAATTTTGGATTTTTGCCTAAAGAAATAATAAAAATCTCTCTTAAAACAGGTTTTCCCTTTGGGGTTTTCTTAGACTTTTTTTTGTCAAAATTATGAGTCTATTTTTCATGTGTGTGTTGGCTGTCATAATTTTCTGAGTATGAAATAGCAGGCTGCCATATAAATTTTTGAGTTGTTTATGTTGAAAAAATTCCATGTGTTTCAAGCAAAAGTGAAAAACAATTTAATTATAATGTGTTTATGCATGTTGGGGTTTGGGCATTAAACTACATGCAGTGAAGCCAATGTTATCAGAACCGGACCGGAACCGGGAAAACCGGCCGGTCTAACTGGTTTACAGGGTTGGCCGGTCCGATCAATAAAAAAATTTCCTCATACCGGATTTTTTTTCCAAACCGGGTACGAAACCAGTCAAAACCGCCGAACTGGTCAGTCCGTACTCTGTCGTAGGGCCGCGGACTGGGGACTCACGGAACTCAATTTTTTTTTTAAAACACAAAATAAAACCTAACCTATGCTTCTAACCTAACCCTAAGCCTATCCTAACGCTATTTAAAGACCCCCCCATCCCCTACATTACTCACATTATTCATTGCTAATAATTGTGTATTAATGGTTTGGATTCATATGTATGCACATGAATATATATGTTTTTTTACAAAATATGAATATTTTATGTATTTTTTAGTTAGCCAGTTTTTTACCCGGTTTTTTGCCGGTTCCGGTCCGGTTCACATTTTGGGCTTCGTCGATTCGATGACCGGTCCGGTTCTGATAACATTGAGTGAAACTTAACTTGAAACCGGGTTGGGGTTTGAAAAATTTTATGGTATCAAAGCAGATTTAAAGAGCTGGAAAATAAAACTCAGAAAGAAATTTTAGACTTGGAGAAATAAGGAAAAACAGGGTTTTGTAAAGAAAAAGGTTCTTGGGTTGATTTGCAATGATGTTTACCAGACTTAGGTTAGAAGACAGGTTGAATGGGGCAGTGAATTTTAGCCTGTGGAAGACTAGAATAGTGTTGTTACTGCAAGAGTATGAACTATGGGACATAGTGAACAGTGCTACTACTCATCCAGTCATAATTCCTACAGTTGCAGCTGACAAGGTCGTATTTGACAAGTAGGACATTAAAGCAAAAAGAAACATACTTGATGCCATAAAAGACCATGTGATACCACATATATCTGGGAAAGATCATGCTCATCAGATGCGGACAGCTTTGACCAACCTATACCAGAGTTCCAACAAAAATCAAAAAATGGTGTTAAGGGAGAAGCTGAAGGGTACTCGGATGAACAAGGAGAAAAACATGGTTTCTTACCTTAACAGGATTACATAGGTTCGAGATGAGCTTGGAGCGGTCGAGGAGAGAGTATTGGATGCTGAGTTGGTTCGCACAACTCTGAATGGCATGACAAAGCCATGGGTTGTCTTTGTAGAGTCTGTTGTTGCTCGTGAGCACATGCGTACTAGGAACATCTTTGGTACGATTTCATACAGGAGGAGACCCGTAGAGGATATGTACACGGCAATAGATCTCATAGCAAAGATGAAGAGGAGAATGTAGCTTTAGCAGCGAAGGGAAAGAAAAAGAAGTCCAAGAAGGGTCCTAAGGGTGGGACCAAGCAGCAGACAGGTGAGCAGAAGAAGGACATGAGCAAAGTGAAATGCTTTGCTTGTCAGAAGTTTGGGCAATATGTTGTGCAGTGTCCAAACAAGAGGAAGAAGAAACAGCAGACAACAACGAAGATCAATGAGTATGTTGCGAGATTTGAGAGAGAGTTTTCTCTCTTTGTTGGTGGTTGTATAAAGAGAGCAACATCTATCACCAGTGATGATATGGTGGACCAGACATAGCATTCCATGATAGTTAGGCATTCACTAAGTGCGTTCACCACTCCTTCCATGTGGTACATGGACAGTGGGGCTTCAATCCATATGACAGGTGTTCGAGACATGTTCACTGAGATGACTGAGACATGCTTGGATCTGGAGGTGGTGTTGGGTGATGATACAATGGTGAGTGCAGTTGGGCATGGGACTGTCAATTTTGAGAGGGAGTCCATGGAGCCCATGACACTGAGGGATGTTTTGTACGTCCCTAAGATGAAGAAGAACCTTGTTTCAGTTTCCACTATTGAGGACAGGGGTTTTGGACTATATGTCCTGATGAGAAATTTCATGTCTTTCCCAAGGCAACAGGACCATCTACTTCATATGCCATCGAAGTTAGATGTGGGAAACTATGAGTTGTGCGAGTTGTGGCATAGGAGTATGGCCTACCTTCATCATCCAGCTTTGAGGATGCTGAGAGACATGACTTCAAGTTTGTCAGATTTCAGCATAGAGCAGAGTGGTGTGTGTAGGGGGTGTGCTTTGGGAAAGTACACCAAGACTGTTTTTCCAAGCAGTGACCAAATCAAAGGGAGAGTTTGACATGATTCATTCAAACTTATGTGGTCCCATGTCATCTGCCTCTTTGACAAGATTTGAGTACTACATCACATTCATTGATGATTATTCCAAGAAGACCTAGATCTACTTCCTGAGGAGCAAGAAGTCAGAAGAAGTCTTGAAGAGGCTCCAAGAGTTCAAAGCTCTTGTGGAGAGCCAAACAAGGAGGAGGATCAGAGTACTCAGATCAGACAATGGGGGTGAGTATATCTCCAAGGAGTTTGATGAGTATTGCAAATAGGAGGGGATAAAGAGGCAGTTGACAGTTCCTTACAGTCCACAGCAGAATGGAGTTGCGAAAAGGAAGAACTATGCGATAGTGGGAGCAATGAGATCCATGATACATGACCCTCTTCCTTTCTTTCTATGGGCTGAGGCTTGTAATTTTGTTGTTTATGTCCAGAATAGGAGTCCTCACCGAGCATTGGGGAGTAAAACTCCTGAAGAAATGTTTACTGGGAAGATTCAAGAAGCCTGAGCTAGGTCACTTCCGTATTTTCGGATGCCTTACATATTCACATGTCCCTTCTGAGAAGAGGACAAAGTTGGAGGCTATTGCAGAGAAAGGCACCTTTCTTGGGTATGATGAGACTTCAAAGTCCTTCCGCATATACCTTCCTGCACAGAGGAAAGTTGTAGTGAAAAGTGAGGTGAGATTTGAGGAGGAGTGAGCCTTAAAGAGATCTCGGGAGTCTGAGATGGAGGAGCAGCAGGTTTCTACTCCACAGGTGACAACATCTCAGAGTACAAGGTCACAGGTTTTAGGTTTGACTAGTCCATTGGTGTCAGGACCATCAGTTTCGGGGACACAGTCTACAAGGACTTCTTGTACAGGGACAGGTTCTCGAATTGAAAGTTCACAGGTTTCACCTTCATGTGATTCGAGATCACTTGGTTTAGGTTCAGGTTCACCAAGCATAGGATCTCAGACCACAAGTACTCCTCTAGGGAGACAATCATCAGATGAGGATGTAGAGGAGGGTCTGCCATTGGAAGCTACTTCCAGGAAGAGAAAGCCAAGTTGGCTTAAGGAGCTTGTAAAGGAAGATGAGGAGTTTGTGAGGCCACCTAGGAGGTAGGTAGGAGAGAACAGGGCACCAGAGAGGTTTTCCAGTTACATGGTGGTGGTGACCAGCTTGTGTGAGTCCGAGCCTTCTACTTTTGAGGAGGCCACCACACATCAGGTTTGGAGAGATGCCATGATGGAGCCGTACAATTCCATCATGAAGAATGATGTGTGGGACGATTGTTCCACGACTAGAGGGGAAGTTAGTTGTGACTTCCAAGTGGTTGTACAAGATAAAGCATGCTACGGATGGCAGCATTGAGAAGTACAAGGCTCGGTTTGTAGCGTGAGGGTTCTCACAAGTAGAGGGAGTTGACTATGAGGAGACTTTTGCATTGGTTGCCTGTTATTCTTCCATCATATCAGTGATATCCATAGTCGCAGAGATGGGTTGGAGGATCCACCAAATGGATGTGAAGACCACATTTCTGAATGGTCTTCTGCAGGAGGAGGTGTATCTGGAGCAGCGACAGGGATTTGAGGTGCATGGGAGAGATTCACATGTATGCAGGCTGAAAAAGGACTTGTGTGGATTGAAGCAAGCTCCTCGAGCTTGGAATTCAAGGATTGACTCATACTTGCTTTCGATTGGGTTCCAAAAGAGTGAGGTTGATCCCAACTTGTATTTCATTATGGTTGAAGGTGATCTGCTCATTCTTCTGCTATATGTTGATGATTTGTTTATCTCTGTTGCCAAATTTCTGTGGTGATAGGTTATTGTTGATGTAATCGGAGAAACCACAGTATCGAAATGACCAAGTCAACGTTTCGAATCCATATCAGGATCCATCATCAGGACAAGTCGAATGTGGAGAGAGTGAGAACCCAAGTTAAATACTGGAACCGGTAGGTCGGCTGCGAGGACTAGGGTTTGCTAAGTTGGACAATATTTTTAATTTTAATTGGTTTCAAAGTGCGCGGAAAATTTAATCCCTACACCTAAATCTGGGGAAAAATGTTTATATTATTCAAATTTTTAAATTTTTATTATTAAATTTTTACAAAGCTGAATTAAGACAATATGAAAAGATTTTTGTTTAAGGAAAAAAAGTTGATTTTAAATTATTAATAACCCTAAAGTTATTGAATTGATTTTTAAAAACCCACCCAATGCCCCAAAAGTTTCAAAACCCTAAAAAATAAATTTATTATCAATAATAACAATTTTAAAGGCTTTAATATTAAACCTAAAAACTTGGAATTTATAAATTTATTGTTATAAATAACACATTAAAACCCTACAATTATTAATTTTGTTATTATTAATGAGATATAATATTAATTATAATTAGATTTCATTGAAAGGTAACTTAATTTTAGGATTTTAAAGGGTGAAATGTTAAAGTTAACCCTTTAAAACCTGAAGTTTAAATATGAATATCACTAATAATGATTTTTAACAACCTTAATAATAAATTTAAAGACCTTAAAGTTTTTAAATTAATTATTATTAATAACAAAAAAACCTACATAATAAATTTAAAAACCTTAAGTTATTGAATATATTATCATCAATAATCATTTTTAAAAACCTTAATAATAAAGGTTGAAATGTTAAAGTTAAGGATAATAATGTTTATAATTTTAATTTTACAAGGTTGATTTTAATTATTAATAACCTAAAGTTTTTTAATTTGATTTTTCAGAAACCCACCCAACGCCCCAAAAGTTCCAAAACCCTAAAAATATAACTTTATTATCCTTAATAAAAATTTAAAAGGCTTTTAATATTAAAACTAAAAACTTAAAGTTTTAAATTTATTGTTATTAATAACAAATTAAACACCTAAAGTTATTAAAATTGTTATTATTAATGAATTTTAATAATAATTATAATTAGATTTCAATGAGAGTAACTTAATTTTAGGAATTTAAAGGTTGAAATCAAGGGTTGATTTCAATTTCGTTTAAAATCCTAAAGAATTGAAGGGAAATATAAGGTTAAAAGGTTGATTTTATATTAAAAACCTAAAGTTATTAAATTGCATCAAGATTGATCTTTCAATTTTAACATTAATTTTTTTAGGGTATTTTAAAAATAAGGTTTTATTTAAGGACAGGGAAGGAGGACTAAGGGGGGGAAGGGCTTGAAAGGGGCAGAAAGAACACGGTTAAGGGACAGAGTGGCCTTTCCGATTGAGAATAGCTGGAAGCCAACTGGTGCTCACCTCGAGGCCACCATCCCTGTTTAGGTTGTGTGGGAGTTTGGTAATCTCTAAGGCCTCTCTAAATTTTCTTTTAAAATAGTGGTCTTCTTTCGCGAGGATGATGGTGTCTTCTAGGCAGATGTGATGGTTGGTTTTGGCTACATGTTCCGCCAGGGCTGAGGAACGGATACGTTCTTTTCTAATGTCCGCGCCATGCTCTTTTAGCCGCGTGTGGAAAGAGCGTCCCGTCTCACCTATATAGCTGATCTTGCACGAGCAAGGGATCTTATAAACCCCTCTGAACTGTGTATGATCAACTGGATCTTTAACAGATCTCATTCTTTTCTTAATGGTCTCTAGGGGTTTGAATGAAGTTGTGATCTTGTTCTTGTTGAGGATTCTAGCGATCTTATCAGTCACCCCTTGTATATACGGTAAGTAAGCTCGTGGGTTGGTGGTGGTCTTGTTGTCAGAGGTTTTCACTCCCGTAAGGTTCTTGTTATGGGTTTTGCCAAGGGTCTTTGTGATGACCTTGGGTTTGTAACCTATGTTTGTGAAGACTTCTTTGAGGTGGTCTTTCTCTTTTTCAATATGTTCTGAATCTGCGATCCTTGAGGCTCTCACTGCCAGAGTATTGAGAACACCTATCTTCTGGGAAGGATGGTGGTGGGAGTCAGCGTGGAGGTAGCTATCTATGTGCGTCTTTTTACGGAACACCTCGTGTCCCAGAGTGCCATCTTCTTTTCTCGTAAGGAGGACATCTAGAAATGGGATGCTCCTGTTTTCCTCAAGTTCCATTGTGAATTTGATGTTGGGGGAGATACCATTCAGGTGTGTTAGGAACTTCCTGAGTTCATCTTCACCATGTGGCCACACCACATTCGTGTCATCCACGTACCTTTTCCACCTTGAAGGTTTTAGAGGATAGGAGTCCAGGGCTTCTCTCTCGAATTTTTCCATAAAGAGGTTTGCAACAATGGGTGAGAGGGGGGATCCCATAGCTACACCTGTGGTTTGCTCATAAAATTCACCTTGGAAGCTGAAGAAGGTTGATCTAAGGCATATTTCTGTAAGCTTGGCTGTGTGGGGGTCGGTGGCATCCTTGATAACCTGGATTACTTCCTCTAAAGGTATCTTTGTGAAGAGTGAGACCACGTCAAAGCTCACAATCATGTCCTTAGGTTCTAAGTTCTCATCTTTGATTAGTTCAACAAAATGGCTTGAGTCCTTAATGAAGGAATCAGTATTCCCGACCAAGGGACCTAAAACTTTGGCTAAGTGTTTGGCCAGCTCATAGGTGGGGGATCCTATAGTGTTGACGATAGGACGGAGCGGGACTCCTTCTTTGTGGATTTTGGGTAGGCCGTAAATCCTGGGGGTGATGTCTCTGGTGGGGATAAGGCGTTTTTTCAAATGATCATCCAAATTGGAGTTCTGAATCACTTTTTTGACTTCTTTAGTTACCCTAGAGATGGGATTGCTACTCACAAGGGAGGAGCACCTGATTACAGCTTGCAAGAGAGGTCTTGCTTCAAAGTTCGGGATGACTGACCTTGGGTTGATGCATTATTATTTGGGTAAGGAGGTATGGCAGGAGGATGGACATGTTTTCCTGGGGCAAAGAAAATATGCAGATAAACTTCTCAAGAGATTTCAGATGGAAGGTTGCAAACCGATGTCCACACCCATGATCACCAACTAGAAGAAGCTTCATGCTTCTGAGGGAGAGTTGGTTGATCTGACCTTATACATGCAGCTCATTGGTTCGTTGATGTATTTGGTTAACACCAGACCAGATATATGTTTTACAGCAAACACTCTCAACGAGTTCATGATGGAGCCCAAGAGAGTGCACTAGGTAAATAGAAAACATGTTTTGAGATATAATGTCGGAACAGTAGATTATGGTATGGACTACAGGAGGTCAAATGGAGTGGGCTTGGTTGGCTTCACAGATTCGGATTGGGCAGGCAATGCATCGGACAAGAAGAGCACTTTCGGTTGTTGCTTTAGTTTGGGCTCGGCAGCAATGTCGTGGTTCAACAAAAAGCAAAAGTCTATTGCTTTGAATTCTACTAAGGCTGAGCCTATGGCAGCTAGTCAAGCTAGTTGCGACGCATTGTGGCTTCGCATGTTGATGGTTGACTTGTTTGATCAGGAGTTAAGGCCTACAGTTATATACTATGATAATCAGAGTTGCATCAAGCTCTCTAAGAATCCAGTATTCCATGACAGGTCTAAACACATAGAGATCAGATATCACTTCATCAAAGATCATGTTCAGAGGGGAATTGTTGAGTTGTAGTACATATCTATTAAAGAGCAGGTGGCTGACATTCTCACGAAGTCTTTGGGAAGAGGGAAGCATATTCATTTCAAAGACAAGATGGGAGTGGTGAAGAACAACTTCCTCGGTAAGAGCTAGTGTTGAAAAATTACCAAGGAAGTGTTTGATCACCTTGTGATGCCTTGGGGTGGACATGAACACTTAGTTGTGGTCCCTAGTATTTTTAAAGTGAGAATGACTTTATGTTTATAAAGTGACTTTAAAAAGTAAGTTTGAGTTATTAAAAATTTAAAATGTGACTTTATGAGAATTAAAAAGGTGGGTGAGTAATAATGTCTCATTTATTATTTAAAAGTGAATTAAATGCCTTTAATGAGAAAAGTGAGATTTAACATGAGCCCTAGATCTCATCTAGTTATGTTTTTCAAGTGGTGGTTACTCAAACAAAAACGCTAGGGAAAGGCATGGGGAGATTCATTGTTCACTTTCACAAAAGAGATTTTTGAGAGAGAAGAGCAAGAAAAGAAAATCAAGGGTTTGAGAGAAATCAATTTCTTGAGAGAGAGAAAAATTTCCTGCACAAAAATCAATGAGACCAAGCATGAGCACGATTCCCAATGCTGGCACAATTTCCTAGGAATAATTTCCTAGGCAGTCGTACAGCAGAAGGTACAGTATTTAAGGAGGCCATATAGCACGAATTTCGAGGCAAACTGGTCCTGCATTTATTGCAGACCATACAGGCTGGAATTGGCACAAATTTCGAGGCCATACAGCATTTATTCCAGGATGTACTGTGGATTTAATGCCGGACTTACAGCAGGCTGTACAGACAGAATTTGGCACGATTTCCCAGGCTGTGAGAAGGCATGAATTTCGAGGGTTGTACAGCCACACGTGTGAGGCCATACAGTACGATTTTTCTGGGTGTTCCGTACAGCAGTTTGTCAATGGGACTCTGGCACACATTTCGAGAAGAAATAAGGGAGATAAGTACTGCTGTTATAATTTTGTATTTTTGCAGAAGAAATAATAAAAATCTCTCTGAAAACAGGTTTTCCCTTCAAGGTTTTTCCCGGACTTTTTTTGTCAAAATTCTGAGTCTATTTTTCATGTGTGCTGGCTGTCATAGTTTTCTGAGTATGAAATAGTAGGCTGACATATAAATTTCTGAATTCTTTATGTTGAAAGAATTCCATGTGTTTCAAACAAAAGTTAAAAACAAATTAATTATAATGTATTTATGCATGCTAGGGTTTGGCCATTAAACTACATGCAGTGAAACTTAACTTGAAACCGGGTTGGGGTTTGAAAATTTCCAGCATTTCTACACTAATGTCTATAACAATTCATTCTTGAGACTCTGTTAATTCTCATTTTAGATCATCATTTTTTTTGCCTAATCTCTTCACTTGGGTCCTCCTGGTTTTTATCCTTTTTTTCCTAAAGTTTATTGTGACGCTGTTTGTAGTCTCTCCCTAGTTTCTCAATCCTGGAATTAGCATCTTGCCATTTTTCTAGTTATGGGATGAGTGCTCTTTTGATCAATTTTCATTGGCTTTTAACTATTATACAGCCCTTCAATTTCCCTAACTTTTGGAATGTACGGCTAATTAACTCCAATTGTACAGAATATGTTATGCAATTGACATATAGAATGCATATGGATTTACTGTACAAAATTACTATACAAAATTTACTGCATGGATTTAACTGCACAGAATTCGTACAGAATTTTTTATTCTAATTGGCGAGTGTACGGCATGGTCGAACGAAATTTTAAAGGTCTGATTTTACGTACTGGCTGTATGGAATTTCTGAATTTAATCTACTGATTGTATGGAATTTCTAAATTTAATCAATGCCAAAGCATACAAATTTTCCAACAAGACCGTCGTGGCTCTGTTTCTCCCACAAGACCAAGAAGTGGGTCTGATACGGTTATGAACTGTTGATTTTTGTACCTAGGCAGATGTTCCCTAGGTGACTTTAATTTTGCCTAAAGTCACTTTAAGAGGGAAAAATGTGACCCTCATATTAAAGTCACTTAAAAGTGACTTTATGACTCTATAGTCACTTTTTGATAAATTTAAGTGGGTGAGTGATTTTATTTATGGGAAATAAATAAAAGGGATTTTCACTCTCAATCAATCTCAGCCATTGATTTGATTCTTTCTCCACCATTGGATTAAGAAACTCACCTAGGGCAAACAAAAAGCATGAGGGAGGCAAAAAGACATTA
>LPNX010887678.1:51095-95027 GCA_001517045.1 Pseudotsuga menziesii | reverse complement strand
TTTTATAAGTAGCTTCAAGCCTATGCAAAACCGGCTGAAGTGAAACTCATAAAATTGTTCATTAAACCAGCAATCAGTTAAACTCAGTTTTTCAACATGAACCTAACCTGATAATTGCTAACAAATTGATTGAAAAAGTACTGCTATAATACTGGAAAAGAAACCTGCTAACTAAAATCTTAACTGAAAAATGGTAAACTTACAGCTAAATTACAAATATGAAAATTCTGCATGGATATAATCTCCAAAAGAGAAATCCAAAAAATTATAGAGGGATCTAGATTCTAGAATAATTTGGCAATTAAAGGAACAATACTAGATATCACAAAAATAGACTCGAAACAGTCACTCTTTTATCACTTTGGACAAGTCACAATACACAAGATAAAGTAAATTTTCCTGAGGAGGTATGGAGGAGCAGCATGGGCACTGCACTTAGACAGATACATAGTCTCCCATAGGCTAGCTGTATAGAATATTCACCAATCATCACCAATCATATCCTACTCTTTAAGTCCTCTTACAAAAAATGCTTACTACAAGTTACAACCTCTCATGCTTCTAAGAAGTTAAGAACCTGTGCTAACCATTCTAATACAAAACCGTGCTTCCCTACTGCATTTTTATTCATTGTTGGGGAATGTTTCCCAGCTGGAGACAATATATAGTCTTTAAGCTCTGTGACAGGTAGAGTCGGGGTTAAGGATCTCATTTGTGGCCAAAAA
This sequence comes from Pseudotsuga menziesii, assembly GCA_001517045.1. Taxonomy (NCBI): domain Eukaryota; kingdom Viridiplantae; phylum Streptophyta; class Pinopsida; order Pinales; family Pinaceae; genus Pseudotsuga; species Pseudotsuga menziesii. The sequence continues at coordinate 94,302 of LPNX010887678.1, read as the reverse complement.
GATATAAATGTCTTTCTTATGAATGGGGCTTAGGTGTAACAGAAATTGAATAATTACGTGGAGGCTTGGGCACTTCTTAAAAGAATGTTATTAGCAAAAGGATATGGGTATCAAGCAGCTCCATTGTATTGCCAATTCAGCGTTCATCGTAGGCATTATGAACAGTAAATTCAGAGCCCAAATCAATTTTGCTTTACCAAACTGTCTCAATCCTTACCTTAAAGAAGATTTTATGCACGTGAACTTTACCCATGTCACTTGAAATTTAATGAAAAGGCATCACCTCATAAAGAACAAAGTAGGTTGGAGCATCGGACATTTAGTTATATGTTGCTTTCAATAACAGCTTCTCCTCACTTATGCATGTTTCTTTTCACATTCTCGGTTTGCCTTAGTTTTTTTTCCCAGGTTTGACACAACTGTAGAAGACTTGAAATTCAATAGAAAATTTTGATCACAGTATAATACCACGAGGAGTTTACGAGGTCTGGGGTTCAAAGAGGGTATTGAGAACCTCTGAGCAGAATTTAAGGACCAAGTTCACATTCCAGTAGATTTGAATCCAACGGGAGGTGGAAAGGAGAGAAAGGGCCTCCCTGAAGGGACAAAATGAGCTTTGAATCCAACAGGAGTCAGAGAGAAGAGATAGGGCCTCGCTCAAGGGGCAAAATGGATTTACTCAGCTAGAAGGCAAAAACAGAGTTACCAAATTCCACTGAATCGGCCAAATAATCTGGAAATTCAGAAACACAGTTCAGTTTGCAAATTATTCAGTGTAATTTGGTTTGCTTGGCATGTGTGGAGAATTCGGCAGCAAAGAAAAGGACCATATAAATTCAGTACTCTTCCATACAGTATTTGTTGTTTCAAATTTACATATAATTTAATCCGAATGCCAGTTCAAATTAAATATGGTTCAATCCCCATGTTAAAATGTGATCCATGATTTATGTTTAATATTGCCCTCTGAAGATATAAAACTAGATCCAAAACTTTCAACCGTTAATAAAGTCAAAGCATTACAAAAGGAATGGGGACAATAAGAGGTGCTCAAGGGGTTTAATACCTCCTCAAACCTGCAGAAGCTTCAATCTCCTATCAAGAAGGGGCAGAGAATTTTCAAAAAAAAATTGCAGTATTGACTAAGGAGAGTGGGAGTGGAAGTGATTTCAAATACTTTTATGGAAACCTTGAATAAAGCAAGGGAAGATTATGTTAAAGATAATGCAGCTGCGAGAACCATACACAGGGAGGATGGCACCCTAGTCAGTTAACTAGGGTGCTGGTCAGTTAACCAAGCAAAGTAAGTCCATAGAAGGTACCCTAGGGCCCCTAGCAATCTCGTAGGGTTCTTGGTCTAGGACCAAGCAGGTTGATGCCATGGCAAAGTCCCTAGCATGTGGCTAGGGCCCCTATATGTCTCTAGAGTATTCTGGTTTGGGACCAGACAGTTTCTTGGTCACGAGGACCAAGCAAATCCTGCAGGTTGAGACAAAGACATCCTGGCCTGGGAGCAGGCAGATTCTTGGTCTAGGACCATGTAGTTCTTGCAAGTACATACCTGGTCAATTAACCAGGTGGATCTTGGTTAGTTGACCAAGATGATGATGTGTGATGTCCTCTTCTCCTAAATGGTTAAGCTAGGTTGTTTCTCAAAGGACTGGCCACCCCTTGATGACATCAATAGCACTTGACCATTTAGGAGCAGTCTGGAGGACCAGAAGATCACATCATCCGGTTTGGACCTTTCTTATAGGGTGATAATAAAAAACTCCCAGTTATTGTATGGAACACTTATGGACTATATACTTTGAGAGAGAAGATAAAAGTTGGCACCTTGGTCTTGTGGGTAAAAGGCTTGTTCCCCCGCCTTGATTAGTACACCTTAGTCTTGTGGGTAAAGAGGTTGTCTTCCCACTTTGTTGTGACCCCTCTTGTTGACTTGTGGTCTTGTGTTTCCCTTATTAGTCCTAGCATCCATCTTGATTGTGGTACCTTGACCCTTTTGCTATGATGACTTAACTTTATTGTTTTTATCTTGGCCTTTGGTACCCTATCCTAAGTCAACATAATATTATTTTATGTTTTATTTTGGTAACACTCCTAAAAGCTAGGGTTAGAAAGAAGATCTTTCTAGAAAACCTTTCAAGGTTATAAATTCAAGTCCTAAGCTTTCATTTGGGGTGGGTATTGACAAGAGAAGATTAGAGATCTAGTTCAATGATTGTTCTAAGGTTTGTTGCTACTCTTTGGCTTGACGTCTAGGGTTTTGTTGAAGTTGGTTCGAGTTGCCATCACCTTTCCCTTGGCCTACTAGGGTTGTCGCCTTCTTATCCAAGCTATTGCTGCTAGTTATGAGTAGGTTGTGACTCTTGCTCAGCCTGTTAGGGCTGCCACTTTCCTATCCAAACTGTTGTTGTTGCTTATGAGTTAGGTCGTGATTGTTTGATAGTTGTTTGAGTTAGGTCGTGACTGTTTGATAGTTGTTTGAGCTAGGCCATGACTGTTATAAACCTGATAGACTGAGTCATGACCTGCTAGTGGTGGTAGTGTGGATGCCTACCTAGGGCTACGGTAACAACTGTGACCTCTGTGGGTTGCTAGATCTAGGTCGTGACCTTGTGGTCTGCTCGATCTAGGCCATTACTGCTTGATACTAAAAGATTTGGGTTGTGACCTCTATCGGCTGCTAGATATGGGCTATGACCTGTAAATTTTCTTAAAATCCAATATTGAGTTTAGATTTTTTTTAATATATTCAAACCCCAAATTAATTATTGTTAACCACAAATGGATTTATTCACAAATATTGTAGCGGAAAATAAATACTAAGAAAAATAGAACAACAATCACATCAATAGAGACACCAATATTTTCGGGTATGAAAACCTTCAAAAAAACCCAAGATGGGAAAACTGGTGCAACAATCTGAGGAGATATTTTATTAGCAAGATATAGAACAATACAATCCAAAAATTGATTTTACCCAACCTGGCAAAATCGTACAACCGAAACTCACAGAGAAAACCCCACAAAATCGTACGGCCCTGCGTCACTATACGGATGTTGACCTCGCCCGTACGGTTGCCTGAGACACGTGTACAAATGCCTGTGTCACGTCCTCTGCGTCACTGTACGACCTCTTCGATTCGTCGATGTTGCCTTGTCAATCTCCGGAAAATGTTCTTCAGTCTCACTCTCTGCAAAATTCTCCTGCAAACTTTCTCTCTCTCACTCTCCGACTGCAAGCTATGAGCAAGAAATCTTTCTTTAACAATGTGTATGTCAAAGCAACTGTGTGTGTGTACTCACCACCAAATCGATCTCCTTTTAACTCAATGACCAAGCGAAAACCCTAACTCTCACTATGGATCAATCGATGAGATCCTCCGGTGAGATCAATGGCCAAGATTAGATTAGTCATCACTTAAATTATTTTTCACTTGAACTTTATAAAAGTGACTCCATCAAGTCAAATTAAAATTAGATCACATAAAGCACTTTTCCTAAGTTTAAACTTTGGATAAAGGCAATGATTAATCTGGCTTCCTGTTTTATGTCTTCCATCAAGCAAGGACACATGCAACAAATGATAGAAGACCTTCCTAGTTGCCACTTTTTAACATGGCCTTTGTGGATTGCTAGATGTAGGCCATGACTATTGGAAGCCATCTAGAGCTAGGTCGTGACCTCTAAGGCTAGGTTGTGACCTCCGTGAGCCATCTAGGGCTGGGTCGTGATTGTTCTGAGGCCTATTCAGTGGTTTGTATTCTTGTTTGTGTCCACTTGTTAGCGTCTTGAGGTCAAATCCGTGAGGTGTATCCCTGTTGTTACCTACCCTGATCTACTGAGCCTGTTTAGAAGATGGCTTTGCCTCTTTCAACTTCCTTAAGGCTCCTACCTTTGTGTTTGAAGGTGTCTTTGCCCTTGTGAAGGTATCGTTACAGTATGAGGGTGTTAGTGTTGGTTTAAGGCTGCCTCTGTATATTTGAAAGGTGTTGTTATTTATGACAGTCCTAAAGACTATCATTTATTGCAGCAACGGTTTGAAGCTTCCATCCTCATTTGTGGATTGCTTTAACTAGCACCTTGAGGTTTGTATTTGTCTAACTCTACCCTACAGCAACCTATATATCTCTCTCTCAGGTTGTCCATTGTTTTGTAAATTTCCTTTAAAACTCAAACTAGGACTAAATAGTATATTTAATTTTTACTGATAACCACACATGAATTTCTTTTACCAGTATTGCAGCGGAAAGTAAATAGTGAGAAACATCAACAACAATCACATAAATATAGACACAATGTTTTGGGTATGGAAACCCCCAGATAAAACCCAAGATGGGAAAACTGGTGCAACAGTCAGATATGAAATTTTATGAAGAAGATATGGAACAATTACAATCCAGCAGATAAATTCCCCAACCTGGCGAAATAGAACCTCTGCACAACACTGTGCAAACCCAACAAAATGGTATGGCCCCTGCACAGTTGTACGGCCTCCTGTGTCAGCAGTAAGACCCTCCTGCACAGTTGTACGAAATCCATACAGCTACCTCTGCCGAGTTGTACGGCCTCCCTTTGCGTGAGTGTGTACGACCTTGCTCTCTGCCTGATCTGTTGACAAATCTTTCAGGTGAGTGCTCCTCCATCTTCTGTGAAAACTTCTCCTTCTGACTTCTCTCTATCTGTGTGTGTGTGTCCTCTCCACCAAATCTTCTTTTAACTCAATGGCCAAGCGAAAACCCTAACCCTCACTGTGGATCAATGGATGAGATCCTCCGATGAGATCAATGGCCAAGATTAGATTAGTCATCACTTAAATTATTTCACTTTTCACTTTATTAAAGTGACTCCATTAAGTCAAAATCAAATTAGATTAATTAATGTATTTTCCTAAGTCTAAACTTAGGAAAATCACATTATTACATGTGGCTTCATGTTTAATGTCTTCTAGCATGCAAGAAAACACGCAATGATAGATGACCTTCCTTGTTGCCACTTTCTAACATGTTCCTTTAGTGATTTGTCTCCTAAGAGACAAAGTCTGATCTAAAAATATATCTGAGTATAAGGAAAGTCTAAACCAATAATGTTTGTTTTCTCTTTTACTGATGTTGTTTGATAGTTTTGTCTAACTTATCCATTAGCCTATTTTATTACTGTTGCTGTTATTTAGTGTTACTGTATGTTTCAACTTTAACACAGAGACCTTTGGGAGAGTTAAAGTTGAAAGAGATGAAAATTATGTTTTAATTTATCTTGTATTGTCACAGCTGTACTATATTGTTTCTAGCAGCGATTTAAAATTTTATTTTATACATTAAAAAAACAAATTTTATTCTTTCTCTACTCCTAACCCTAACCTAACCCAAATTTCAACAGATTAGGCTGTAAAGGCCTGAATTTTGAAAAACACACTACACAGGGCATCCTATGGCATGGGTTGTGGTCATCACCTTACCCCCTAGATTGAGGATCATGAGTCTCTGCTATCAATGATCCTACCGCATATTCACCTATGGTTATGACTTCTCCTTCCTCTAAATGATCAGTTTCAGTGAACTTCTCACGACATCAGTGGCAAAGCACTGTCGTTGTCACAATCCTAAGACTTCGCCAGATCATTCAATTGGTAGGAGTGATGTACAAAGGGCAGGGGGCATAGTCAACACAAGCTGATGACACAAGCTTACTATGAATTCCTCATTGAAGATCAATATTGCAATGATCTATCCCCATCACAATATAATTTGAGAAGAACTACCAGTACTCTTGAACCTAGGAGAAAAACACGTTGACTGCATTCAGTGTGATATGTCTGCAGCGCAAAACAACTACGGGTTTTTGGTGATAGTTAGGCTTATAGTGCCAAATTTGTTCCGTACTAAATTTTTTCATTTTTTTCTGTGCCATAACCAAATCCGAACTTGGTAACTATGCACCAAAAAGCATTAGCTTCAAATCAAGTATTTGGAATGAATCAATAAATTTGAAACCCTCAAAGAATTGGAAGATTCAAAGCCAGAAATAGCAGGGGAAATTCTGATAATCCCCCCTCTAACAAATTTAGAAAAGGCAGAATTGGGGGATTCTGATCCAACCCCCTCAGCTTCCAGGAAAGAGGCATGGCACACACAAGATGCTCCAGCCCCTGAAGGACTGGCCGATATAGTCTCTAACTTCATAGTCTCAGAGGACAAGACAAATCAAGAATTCCCTCCTCTCAAAAAAGGTTCATACTCTAGAAAGTTCAGACACCACTCGTCCCTCTCCTCCTCTCACTAAAGAAAGAAAGACAAAAAAAGGAAGCAAAAACAAACATCATGTTGGGCTATCAAAGTCGATTGGATCCCTTGTTTATGGGGCTTTCGATGTCTTAAAAATTAATGTACTGTCTCTGCATTTTGTTATGTTTCCAATTTGTGAAGATATACACTTGTGAAACAGATTGGAATGTATTTGGAGCAATTGGGATTTGCCTCCCAGGATCACAAGCAGGAAGCTAACAGCACTGTTAGAGGTCATCAGCTTCCCTCTTCTTTGTATCTCTTGCTCTCGGCCCACCCAAACCTTCTTCTAGTTCTAATAGAAAACCCGTTAACAGTTCTTGTTACAAAAAAAAGGAATTGGACAAGAAACCTGTAAAATTTTCTTTAATACTCAACTAGGGCTAAACAATGCATGCAAAATATCAACTGATAACCACACATGAATATCTTTTACAGTATGCAGCGGAATATAAAACTAAGAAATAACTCACAACATCACATCACAATAATGACACAATTATTTTGGGTATGGAAACCCCCGGAAAAACCCAACATGGGAAAACCAGTGCAGCAATCAAATATAGATTTTATTATGAGAAAATATGGAACTTTTACAATCACTGCAAATTCACCCAAACCTAGCAAATGCAGTACCCGACAGAATCACTGGGCAAATCCCAGCTAAACCTCAACACCCTCCTGTGTGAGTGTACGGCCCAACTGTACGAAGCTCAATAATCCTGATGCTCGCTCCTCCGTCTTCTCAGCTAAATCCTCTGTCTGACTTTCTCTCTCTGCCTATATCCCGTCTCTATCGGAATACAAGTGTGTGTGTTCTCTCCACCAATTGATCTCTCTTTTATAACTTTAGGAAAAGCGAAAACCCTAATTTCACTTTCACTTTAACTAGTGGTAAAGCAAAAACCCTAATTTCACTTTTACTTTAACTAGTGGTTCACTAAAGTTAATTTAGATCACTTTAATTTATTTTCCAAAGTAAACTTAGGAAAAGTAAATTAAATACAACTGGTTTCCTAATTTAAGTCTTTTGCATGCAAGAACACATGCATGCAGGAAGACCTTCCTTGTTGCTACTAGTTTAACAATCCCTCTCAACGAGGAAGGGATTCAGTAGCAACCCCAACTTATCCCTGAACTTCACAAAACTCTGTCTGCAAAGTGCCTTGGTGAAAATGTCCGCCACCTACTCATCTGTCTGTATGTACTCCAACCGAATGGTTCCCCTCTGAACACAATCTCTCAATAAGTGGTATCTGATGTCTATGTGTTTGCTCCGGTCATGGAACACTGGATTCTCGGATAGCCTGATGCCACTCTGATTGTCACAATGAACTACTGTAGCCTCTAGCTCACACTCGAACAACCCTACAAGTAACTTCCTCAGCCACATACCCTCACAAGCAGCCATGTTGGCTGCCATGTACTCAGCCTCTGCCGAGCTCAATGCAACTAACTTCTGCTTCCTGCTGAACCAAGAGACAACCCCTGATCCAATGCTGAAACAACAACATGAAGTACTCTTCCGGTCCTCTACACATCCTGCCCAGTCAGCATCTGTGAAACCTGCTAACTATACACTCCCCCTGCACTCATAAACTAATCCATACTCCACTGTACCTCTGATGTAGCGAAGTATGTGCTTCGCAGCCGTCCAATGCACTCTCCGAGGGTCCACCATGAACCGACTCAAAGAGTTGACTGCAAAGCTGATGTCTGGTCGAGTGTTGACCAGATACATAAGCGATCCAATAAGCTGACGATACAAGGTAGGATCAAATCCGTCTGATCCTAATGCATCAATCTTCCTCTAGTTGGCAACTAGAGGTATGGCCATAGGCTTGCAGTCCTCCATCCTGAATCTTTTCAGGATCTCTACTGCATACTTCCCCTGTCCGATGAAGAAACATCCATCTCTTTGCCAAACCTCCAAGCCCAAAAAGTAATGCATCAACCCAAGGTCTTTCATCTCAAACTCTACTGTAAGGTTGGACTTACAGTCTCCAATCAGCCTCTCATCTCCTGTCAAAAAGAGATCATCCACATATAAGACCAGTATGAGAGGCACCTCACCTGTCAAGAAGTACAAGTTGTGGTCAACCTCACTCCAATGAAATCCCATCTCCCGTAGATAGTTGTCAATCCTCGAGTACCATGCTCGACGTGCCTGCTTGAGCCCGTAGAGAGCTCAATGCAGTCTGCATACATGCATCTCCCTGTTCTCCACATCAAACCCCTCTGGCTGCTCAATATACACCTCCTCCTCTATCACTCCGTTGAGGAAGGCAATCTTGACGTCCATTTGATGGACACGCCAACCCATCTCAGCTGCTAGTGAGATAATGGTCCAAATGGAAGAATACCTGGCAACAAGGGCGAAGGTCTCCTCATAATCAATACCCTCCTTCTGTGAAAACCCCTTTGCCACGAAGCGCGCCTTGTACTTCTCCACGCTTCCGTCTGCTACATGCTTCACTTTGTAGATCCATTTGGATCCCACCACCTTTTTCCCTTGTGGCCTCGGCACAACCTCCCATACTTGGTTTTTCATAATAAAGTCATACTCCTCAACCATAGCTTCCTGCCACACATCATGTTGTGCAGCCTGCCTGAAGCTGGAAGGTTCTGAGTTAATCAACTCTGTCATCAGCGCCATATAACTAAGCCTCTCTGGTGGTACACTTCGTCTAAAAGATGTCTGTGGAGGATCTACCTGCCTGGAATCCTGCAGTGTGGATCTAAACCACTTAGGCCTTGGCCTAGTGTCAACCTACTACGGTTGTTGGATATCCGTCTCCTGCTGCAGCGCATCCTTCAAGTCAATGACTGAAGGATCCTGTCCACCTGACTCCCTCTGACCACTAGAACCTATGCTCTGTGTCTATACCTGTACCTGTACATCTGGCTCCTCCAACTTGACTCCCGACTCCTGTGCTAGCTGCTGCTCTGCTGGTAAGTCCAGAGATCTCTGCAAGGCCCTGTCCTCATCGAACTGGACATCCCTGCTCACAATGATCCTCCTGCGAGCAGGAATGTAAACTCTATATGCCTTCGAAATCTCGTTGTAACCAACAAGTAACCCCTTCTCTCCAGAAGGGTCCAGCTTCTTCTTGTTGTCAGCATGAACATGACAATAGCAGACACTGCCGAATATGCGAATGTGACTCACATCTGGCCTAGTGCCTGAGAAGACCTCCTCTAGTGTCTTCCTCCCCAAGGCTGTGTGGGGACACCTATTTTGAATGTATATTGTAGTCCTGTATGCCTCGGCTCAGAGGAATAGTGGTAAACCCTGATCAAATAGCATGGCCTTGGCTGCTCCAACCATAGTCCTGTTCTTCCGCTCTGCAACTCCATTCTGCTGTGGGGTATGGGGCACGGTGTGTTCCTTCTTGATCCCCTCAGCCGAACAATACTCCATGAACTCATTGGAAGTGTATTCACCCTCGTCGTCTGTCCTCAACACTCAAATCTTCTTTCCTGTTTGGTTCTCCACAAGAGTCTTGAACTCTCGAAACCTCTCAAAGACCTCTGACTTGGCCTTCAGAAAATAGATCCAGGTTTTCCTGGAATAGTCATCATGAAGGTTACGCAGTAACTGTAACCACTGAACGAATGGACACTTATAGGTCCACATACATCAGAATGCACCAAGTCCAAGTGCTCCTTAGACTTGTGCTCACTCTATGGGAAAGGCTTCCTGATGTTCTTCCCCAAAGCACAACCCTTGCAGTGGTTATGCTTTTCCTCCTGTACCTGAGGAACTCCAATGACTGCCTGTCTCAAATGCTTCAGTGCTCCATGGTGTAAGTGTGCCATCCTCCTATGCCAAAACTCACCCTGACTGTTGCTGCTGCTGCTGACTAGAGCCTTTGCAGGCTCAAAGTGTAATCTGTACACTTTCCCGCTCCTTCTGCCAATCACCCGATCCAAGCTCCTATCTGACCCCTTGGGCTTGATATACACTCTATGGTCACAGAACTTCACCTGATATCCCTTGTCCTCCATAGTGGAGACTGATATAAGGTTCTTGGTCAGTCCTGGAACATATAACACATCAGCAAAACTGAGGGGTTTGCCAGACTCCCTCTCAAATGAAACAGTGCCAACTCCCTGCGCCTGATACCGCGCATCATCACCCAGCTCAACGTGGATCCCTGTTCCACCCTCCTGCAAGTCTTTGAAGAATCTCTTATGTCCAGTCATGTAACTAGATGCTCTAGTGTCAATGTACCATATGCTGCTCCCTGTGGTGATTGCCATGCAAGCTATCAAACAGAACTCCTCATCGAAGTTCCTGCTGAACTCATCCACCTCTGCAAATCCAGCCATCTGAGTGTTACTCTTCTTCTTCCTGTCTGGGCACTGGGAGGCAAAGTGTCCCTGCTTGTGGCAGATAAAACACTTGACATTTGACACGTCAAGGTTCTTCTTACCATCCTTCTTCCTCTTTGCCTTTCCCTTGCTCTTCCCTGTAAGGGCTAGAGCTTCCTCATCCACAATCTGTGGGGCACTGCTGGATGAGCCTGATCCTTGACCCATGCGGGTCTCCTCCTGCACAAAGTCATCCCATAGTCTCTGCCAATCAGGGAGCTTCTCCCTAGCCACAACACCTTTGACAAAGGTGTCCCATGGCTTAGAGAAGCCATTGAGGGCTATCCGAACTAGCTCCTCATCCACTGTCTTAGAGCCAACAGCTCTAAGCTCGTCCCTAATCTGTGTGAGCCTCATGAGATAAGGCACCACTCCTCCCTTGGCCATCTTGGTGCTGCGCATCCTCTCTTGCAACACCATCTTCTGGTTCTCGTCCTTGCTTTGGTACAGACTCTCCAAAGCCGTCCACATCTCTGCTGCGGTCTTCTTACCGAAAAGGTGAGGGACTATATGGTCCCTCACTCCATCCATGATAATCAGCATGGCTCTGGAATCAATCTTCTTCCAAGCTGCTAAATCTACTGGATCTGTGAGTGCAACCTTCGTGGAGTCAATGTGCTCCTCTGCATCACTAACGTCCAGGATCCTTGTGATCCTTTCTTTCCATGTAGGAAAGTTCTAAGCACCCTAGAGTCTATCCTCAACTCTCAACTGCACGGCCATAGTGAAGTGTACCTGTCAAACCCTATATCTGGATGTCTAGGTTTGTGTCTTCTTATAGATCTGCCCCCGATCTATCACTGCTGCTGCAAATCTCTCAACTTTAGCTCACCAGAGCTCTGATACCATGTAATTTTCCTTTAATAATCAACTAGGGCTAAACAGTGCATGCAAAATATCAACTGATAACCACACATGAATATCTTTTACAGTATGCAGCGGAATATAAAGCTGAGAAATAACTCACAACATCACATCACAATAATGACACAATTATTTTGGGTATGGAAACCCCCGAAAAAACCCAAGATGGGAAAACCGGTGCAGCAGTCAGATATAGATTTTATTATGAGAAAATATGGAACTTTTACAATCACTGCAAATTCACCCAAACCTGGCGAATGCAGTACCCGGCAGAATCACTGGGCAAATCCCAGCTAAACCTCAACACCCTCCTGTGTGAATGTACGGCCCAATTGTACGAAGCTCAATGATCCTGCTGCTCGCTCCTCCGTCTTCTCAACTAAATCCTCTGTCTAACTTTCTCTCTGTCTGTATCTTGTCTCTGTCCAAAATTCTTGAAATACAAGTGTGTGTGTTCTCTCCACCAATTGATCTCTCTTTTATAACTTTAGGAAAAGTGAAAACCCTAATTTCACTTTCACTTTAACTAGTGGTAAAGCAAAAACCCTAATTTCACTTTCACTTTAACTAGTGGTTCACTAAAGTTAATTTAGATCACTTTAATTTATTTTCCAAAGTAAATTAAATACAACTGGTTTCCTAATTTAAGTCTTCTGCATGCAAGAACACATGCATGCAGGAAGACCTTCCTTGTTGCTACTAGTTTAACAAAACCATGTGCCTCAATGAAAGATTGGAGCACTTGGAGGACAGTAGCTACCAAGACCAGGGTTTTAGGTCTAATTCCTGTAACAGCTCTAGGCTGATCATGGAAGAGAAAGAGAGCGGCAACCAGGAACCTTGGGAAGCCCAGCAACAGTCAGAATTTAATCAGCCCATGCAGCCAGTCCCTGTGCCCCTGAAAATTCCACATCCTTCTCAGCAGCAAGCCAGGCACTTTGGCAGGCTTGTAGTCCCAGTTTTGGTTTCGGTAGGACAGAAGTCCAGAGATAGACAAGCTAGCCGAGACCTATATCGCCTTTGCTTCTGTACTATATCAACTTAAATGTATTGCTGAGAAATTGAAATCTTGCCTGTACAATCCAAAGTTAAGTCTGATTAAAAAGGGAAAAAAAATGGTACAACCCCGCAAGGCAATCCAAGAGGAGCAGCATGAGCATCGCAGAGATTTCATTCTCTTGGATCTACGGGATTACTAGTTCAAGAGACGCCACTCCATCAGGCCGAACACAAACAATATCAGGAATATTGCTATTCAGCACCATGGGAAATTGGTCTTGATAGGTCTGTCAATGTTGCATAATTTCTGCTCTACCTTTGTTTCTTTCAGACCCGTGCGTTCAGCAGTGAAAAGTTAGTTTCCATGCCATTCGGCAGACAGCTATTTTGCCAAAAACATTATAATGGGTTTAATAGTAAATATAGCCAATCAAGCCTTGATAGTTACAGAAGGTTATGCCGGTAAGGGACATAAAGGTATAGTTAAAAACAGGGGAAGAACAGTTCTAAAATTCAGGATCAAGGCGTTGTTTTCTTCGTCGGTTTGGTTTGTCGCATTGGCCAAGAAAAAAGATGTTAAAGACCCCAGTTTGGTCTTTTAGTGGGGACTCATATTCACAAGTACGAAGACCCAGATTTTGTAAATCTAATACAATTTGATCTTATTAAAATAAAATTTTGAACACCAAACAATCACGTTTTGAAGACCAGTATTGTGAAGATATGTAATCAGGAAACATCACACAGAACCAGTACAATCTGGTAATGCCAAAAAAAATTAAAACTAACAACAATAACAACTGAGAAAGATATAAAAGCAGCACACCAGCAATCAATCATTCACCCTAATACCTACCTTGAGCAACTGTGTTTTGTGCCTCACAGACAACGCTCCTGAAGCCACGCATCCTCTTTACATTGGAGGAAACAGACAGACCCCTGTTGTCATGACCCTCAATCCTCAATCCTTTGCATGAGGGCAGCAGGTATAAGTTCTTTCTGTTGAAACTCCTCCTGCCGCGTAGGACTGGAGTACAGGCGACTGTGTTGGATGTACAGGAAGAAGGCCTGGAAGCTGTTAAGGGGGAGGATATACCAACTGTTTCTAGTACGCAAGCCATTGCAGATCAAACAATAGACAATTAGTACAATAAAATCTCCACAAAATGGCCTAAACTCTAGGAACCAGGTGAGGAAATCGGCAATAAGTTAATAACCAATCACCCAAATGGAAAACACAGGCAAATTCTCCGTTTTATAGGGACCCAAGGACACCTACAATCCAAATGGTAAAACGGAATAATTTTGGAGGACCCAAATCAGGATATGTGCCACGAACAGGCTAAATTGTGGACTGTTGTAGTGCCCAAGGAAGGAAATCCACGATAGCCAATAACCCGAAAGATAAAAACCAGGTAAATGCTCACATCAAACCCCAAGACACACGTACATTTGGACTGAGCAGACAAATTCAGAGGAACCAAAGACGAAATCTGTGATAATTGATAACGTTCAAGGAAAAATTATATTCAATTCAGATCAAGACCTATTCGAAGACCCGCTCTGCCTTTGGATTCAGAACCGCATAATCTCCTTTTTTTTCATATGTGCTTTCGTTTGGGTGATCACAATATTCTGGGTAATTTTTTGGGTTTTATATTTGGGTTTTATATATGGATGTATATGAAATTTAGTGTGGATGAGGCTCTCGCTGTGTGTGGATAGAATTCCGATAACGCAAATGTGCAAACCACGATTTTTTTGTGGAGATAACAGGAAAATGACCACCTAACAGTTTCTATTGATAATAGAAAAAAATGCATACAGGATTTTGAAATAGCTAAAATGTTAAGCTCACCTCCCTGATCTTTCCACGTTTACATTCAATAGAATATTTCGTGCAATCTTGGCCTGCATTGGGGTATGAGATAAAGTTTAACATGTGCATTAATTAGAAATGAAGTCTTCGTCATCAATTTCCGTTTAATGAATGAAAGTTTTTCTATTTCCATTTCATGAATGAAGTTTTTTTTTAATATATTTTATATGATGGTGATGATGGTGGTTTTTAAAGTTTTTTTTAATATATTTTATATGATGATGATGGTAGTTTTTAAAGTTCAATGAGATTAAATTTAGTCTATTTAATCTTAAGAGAAAAGACAAGATCAAGATAATTTGATTTGCTTTAAAATACTATAAATATGCTCAAAAAACTTACAGAGTGTCTCTAACTCGTTACAGTTTTAAGGAGTGCAAAGATTAGAAAGCTCAGTGCTAGAGCAAAGATTTTGGAACTGAGATCTAATGTGGGTGAAAGCATGGCATTCTAAGAGAAAATGGTTTTCATCTTCAAAGCTCATAGACTGACATAGATGGCAAATCCTTTCAGTCTAAGACATTTTAGGGATTCTCCAATGCCTAGTCTCACTATGAAGCTCATGATAGTTCATTCTTATCTTGGTAATATTATTTTTTTCTTTCAACTCATTAAGATAGAAAGTTGATTTTGATCTTCAAGATTAGGGTTAATGATCTCTTTATAATATCGTAGTTTTCTTTTAACCTCTAAATCTCCCTTACACCAGATTTTCTCTTTAAACGTAGAAGTAATCATGTTTTTAATGTTATCTGTATTTTGCAGAGTGGTAGTTTCATAAATGCTCCAATAATTTAACAAGGTCGTGGCATCTTTAAGCCAGCGTCGTTTGAGGCAAAGGTGGTATTGGCTAGCGTAAAGAACAATTTTAGGAAGTCAAGAATCCCTAATATTGTTTTATTTGTGCTTATACATTAGATATCTAACCACATACATGCTTTCAACGGGAGAGAGACATGGTTCTAAGAGGATAATAGGATAGAACATGTTGCTCTTAATTTTAAGATTATAAGTAATAAAGCACTTCTGGATTTGCTCAATTCTTCTCCATGATTCTCTGGAAATGTTGCATCCCCAAGCTTCACAATCATATAAGATAATGGGAGTGACGAGCGTTTTAAAGATGAATTGATTTTTGTCCTACATCACAAGGTTTGTCGATTTACAGTTGTTTTCAATACTGAAGTAGGCTTTCCACCCTCCATTTATCCTCTTCTCAATGTTATGGTTCCAGTTGAGCTTGAGATGGAAGTCAATTTCTAGATATTTATAAGAAGTTACTTCCTCCAAGATTCTATTGTCATAAACAAGATTTTCATAAGCACCCTTTTTTTATTTGATAACCATGACTTTTATTTTGTTAATGTTAATAGCCATGCCCATATTGGTGCAAAACTCCTCGATAATTCATAATTGTTTTCAAAATCATAAGGGGTCCTTGCCATATGGACAATATCATAAGCATAGAGAAGAAGCATAATGACTATTCCTGCTAAGATCGTGTTAGCATGACCTGCTTCTTCTAAACAATCTTCTAGCTTATCGATGTAAATGTTTAAAAGGGTAGGGGAGAGGGGGCACCCTTGCTTAACTCCAATATCACAATTAATATCATGTGGCCATCCCGTTATCTCTAGAGTTGTTTTTCGTGTCTATCTTAGGATTTTATTTTTATTTTTCTTAGTGTTTCCATTTGGTCATAATCCTAGTTTTACCATATTCTTTACTATAGAAACTTATGTTATTTTTAGCCTAGTTTTCGTTTATGTTTTTTGTTATTTGTTCTTTTAAATCAAAATAAGGCTCATATTATTAATCTTTCAAAGGATTTTAATTTGTATTGGAGCAAGCGACATTGTGAAATCAAATGTATACATGACTTTGATTATAAACTGGCAGCATATGAAAAAATGAGAAATATAGTTTTGTTGCCAATTTGATTTTTGCGATGATGGAATGAAAGCACCTGGCAGGGATGGTACATAGGTGTCAAAGTTATAGAATGGCTTCATTAAGTGTTATAGCAAACCTAATGTTACATCATAATGATAGCATATGTTACAATGCAGTCCCCTCACACATAGGGTTTGTGGTTTATTTCTTGTTGTCAATGTCAAAAAATTGTGTTTTGGGATAGGGGTTCTGCTGCACAGGTGCCAGGAGTATTCCAGATTCATGAAGGATGACCAAGAACAAGAAACCTGGTGGATGTTTATGTAGACTAGAACCCGATAACCTGGTGGATTTTTATGCGTGATGCTGGATGGTTTCCCTTCTGCGAAAGATTTTTCTTTTTGGGCAATGTATCAAAATCTTTTATAAAGTCCATGAAACAACAAAAAAGATTGGATTTATTATTACAAAACTCATATGCGATAATCCGAAGCGTAACAAGATGGTACATGGTTGAGTGAAGCCTTCTAAATCTAGCCTGGCCTTTGGCTCGTTTTCTAGCCATATGCTAATCTTCTTTTCAAGAATGATACCTTATAGATTGGATGAAAGAGGGCTAATCATAATGGTTTTATAATTAGAGGGGTTATCTTTATCTTCACTTTTAAAGATAGGAACTATAAGGCTCTTAGTCCAATGCTTAGGGAAGTCATGCTTGACTGCTAGATTAAAGAGATTGTCAATATAGGGGATGAGGACATGTGCTCCAACTTTTTAAGGTTTCAGCTTGGTACCCTTTGATTTATTTGGCTTTTCCATTAGTTAGTTAGGCACTTCATCCTAAAGTCAATGTCTTCAAAAGAAAAGACTTGCTCAGTTATACTAAGGGATTGAATGTTATCCATGACCTTTAAGGATTCGTAAAGATTTTTAAGATACGAGTTACATTCTTCCAAAAAGATCTTATTATTTTCTTTAGTTTTATAAGTTAGAATTTGCCTCCATAATTTCTTAGGAGTCGTCTTAGATAAGTGTAAGAGTTTATCTTATCGAGTTTCATGGATTCGTCACTAGCTTCCTTAATTTCTCTGCATGCATGCTTGTAATTGTTATTATACCAAGGCTTGGTTCTTGTGTTTTTTCTTTTTGCAAGAAATTTCGTGAGAGAACTTGCTAATGGCAAAGGAGAGGGAAGTAGTAAAATTATGATAGAGATCTTCTATACTGGCCATGTGAGAAAGAGGAACAAATTTTTCATTAAATCATGTAGAAATCCATATGTATTATTTCTACCAAAGATCAAGTTCTTTTGGCTTTTGAGAATTTTCCTCTATGGGTTCATTATGCAGATGAACATCGAGGGCTATAATTAAAGGTCTATGGTCTAAATCATGATCATGGTCATTTATGACATCAAAATTTATTATTTTATTGTACAAGAGATAACAAAAATGACATAATCAACTACACTACTTCCAAGGCCATAAATTACAAAGCGGGGTATTCATTTTAATGTTTATAGAAAGATGTAAAGATTAGAACCCATATATATATATATATATGTGTGTGTGTGTGTGTGTGTGTGTGTGTGTATTCATTCTTATTGTTATAGTAAAAATAATCAAAATTAGAAATGATTTAAAGTTATAAATAACACTAATTAGGAATAATTAAAATTTAATCAAAAATATTTATAAATTTATAAAAATATTATTACCAAATAAAACATGAAAATAATGTTTTAATAAATTCTTTAAATTTTTTTGATGTAAGATAAAAGAAATTAAAATATCATAAAATAATAAATAAACAATAATAAACATAACATGAAAATGAATCATTAACAAGTCTATAATATATTGACCATAATAAAATAAATTGTATTGATAAATTATGTGAATGAGTTCATAATTAAAAAAATTTGCAAACATAAATTATATAAATGAGTTTATAATAAAAAAAATTGCAAATTAGGCAGTAAATGATGTACCTCTCCTTGTGCCTTTGAATACAAACCAAGATAGAAGATAAATTATTCGAATGCATAAAAATATCAGAAAGTTATTCTTCTCATTAAATGTGAATATTACGAGGGATAACAACTTGTTAGTCCCTGCCCTCATTTTAAAGGTAAAGAAGCGACTTCTTAGTAGGTTTATATTGAGAGTTAATATAGCCTATTGTCTAATTGTGATATGCAAAGGAATATGATAAGCAAGTAAAGCCTAAAATCATGATTTTATCATTTTTTAATGGGAAAGTGATTCCTCATAGCGTTCGAGAAAGAATTTGGAATTGAATTAAAATGTAACTATATTCAATTTCATAAAGTTTCCTAGGTGGAACACACTTATTCCTAGCATATTAACAAAGTGGATGTATACTCCATTTTGTGGCCTTGTCACTCATGAAGATATAATGGTATTTACCTCCATATTTTATTAAAAATTTCCTTCATATAGACATATGCACAAAAATGATTGAGCAATGAACTTTTCATTTCTCATGGTCCTTCCCCATCATTGCAAGTGGTGAGTAATGGGAAATAAAAAAATTGCAATGTAACTTTGTAGAAGGGATGGGAGGTGGGGATATTGAAAAAAGAGCAAAGTATTCGTGGCTTTGTAATTAGTGTTTTTATAAATATTTTTTTATAGAAGTGATAAAAAATGGGGTAGTTGAAGGTTAGGAGTGATCGAAATTGGGGATGGTATAGGAGTGAAGTTTGAACCAAACAAAATTGATCAATAAAGGCATGACACATACTACAAAACATGGAGAGTGGTTATAGGGAGTTGTTAATATAAATTATAATTAAGGGAAGAATTTGGAGAGATCAAGATTGAGTCAAATATAATTAAAACTATGTGATATAAAATATAAATACGAGTGAGTTCTCATTGTGTACTTATACAAAGTATATTTTGTAATTTAGTTTTTTTTAATTAGTGTTGATTACCTATATTAATGAGTTATTGGTAAGTTAGTGGATAGGAATTGTTTATATGTATTAATGACTCCCCACTATGTTAATGGAGAGGTGTTATTATATGAGTTGTCATAAAAGGGGTTTTCTCTTTTCACTTGTAATGAATTCACTATTATTATAAATATGAGTAAGTTAATTAGTGGACAAACTCAACCTCTTTTTCCATTGAAATTCTTTCCTTGATCAAGTAGGAATTATGGCATAAATTATAGTTCCACATAATTGATGGGAACTTTACTCTTAAGGGTTTTGACCAATTTTAAGACAACCCAAATCATTGTAATTTTGGAAACATGAGTACACCAAGGTGGAATTTTGCGTCAATAGAAAAAATAAACTCATGGAAAGGTTTAGTTTATCCACTTACTAACTCACTCCATTATCAATACAATTAAATAGTGTTTACTCATTTGAGTACAAAGTACATGGAGATGTTTTCCTCCATCTTTTAGGATTTGTAGGTAGAATCCACACATGAGTTTGAAGATACCTCCAATCCTTGTTCTCTTCATTATTTTTTTTATTTTAGGATGTCATTGTTAGAATGGTTTCATTTCAAGTATTTCAATGCTTGAAATTGATCTTGGTGATCATAGATATTATTGTTCATTATTCATAATATTCTTGAGATAAGAAAGTAAAACATCATAACTAAAAAAGAAAAAGAAAAAGAAAATCTAAAAACACATTTCATAAAATAAATATAATATAAAAGTCACTCTCATTATACCTTTCTTATTATATATTTTTCTGTAAGCTGCACAGTTCTATTAAAATACAATGGCAAAATATACAAAATTAACCCTAGTTGTATGAGGACTCGGGAGGTGAAGCCACCCCACAAGCCTCTCAAAACTAAGGGTCGTCTATGAAAACCAAAGATGAGATAACTAGCCGAGTACCGAGTCTGGGACATAATTACATGACAAATTTAAAAGCAGACAGAGACATAGACCTAGACATAGACATAGTTTGTAGACATAGACAGAGTCCATAGACATATTTACAAAGTTCAAATTTAAAAACAGCCATAGACAGGCTTGACAACTTTTGCAAAAAAAACCTGTAACAAGAAGTCGTTTCTGCAGATGAGGAGAGCATTCTTCAGGATGGTGGAATTTCTTCAATAATGGGGCACACCCATCGTTCTTCTTGCAAAGGGTTGGACGAGTTGGTGGCGGCCTCAGGAGAGGGTTGATTCGGTAGCTGTTGTTATTAGGGCTTCTGGCCGGTCATGTTCTTCAGTCGTTTGAAGAGAGGCTCCACCGTCAAAGGGATGGGGAAAGGCGGTGCATGTGGAGCCACAATCGTGCAACCTATTACACTCCCACTACCTCCTCCCCCACAACCTACATGCACCCCAACCCCAATCACACTTCCATTGCCACCTCCTACCAAATCACGTCCACCTTCACCCAGACCACCATGGCTCATGATGTCGACCGTGCCCTTCCAAGCGAACGAATTATCCATGGTCGTGAGCTAAGAGTCAATTTCAGCCATTCTGGTTTTCATGGCATGGACGGAGTCACGGGCATCGGACCAGTTGCTGAGCATGTCCTCGACTAAATTGCATAACACTTATTTGATGAGCCAATAGTGATTTAACTAGCCTCCTCCCTGTCTAGTTGTGAGCTTCTGGTTGAGGACCCTTGCCTCCCGGTATTCAACGAGGATGCGAACCTATGGAGAGATGTAGTGTTCATAGTTAGCAGTGAATTGTAGGCTACAACCACACTGAGCTTTTCCCTTGCTCGAGCTCGCTCTATGTGGCGTTCCCCTATGTCGCAACATTATAACCAGACTGCACCTCTCCTCACTGAACCTTGCAGGCTGTGAACTGCAACGAAATCCCAACCAAACAAAGGCGCCACCTTAAGACGGAGGCTGAACTTCCAGATGCACCGAATACCCAGAATTGCTTAGAGCCGAGCGGAACCCAAGTAAGATGGTGAGAGAATTCTCCATAGCGCACATATCCTATGTTTGTTCTGCCATAGTACCTGTGGGCATTGAATTACTCTGCAGATCCATAAAATCTAGGAGGAGTGCAAGGTGTCGCAGGTGCCGAAGAGACATGCGATCCCTATTCCACACGTAAGGAGCTTCGAATGTTCTGGGGGCTCATGATGTCGTAGTTGATTGACGCGTCGGACACATGTTGCTTGCCACGCGGCGGGTGCAGCGGCCGAGGCGTGGCGCGTCGACGGTCACTTGAACTATCACCCGCATCCGGGATATACCTTTCTTAATATTAATATATACCTTTCTTAATAGAAATTGATCCTGATGCTTATCTATTTGCTTGTGTTTGGATTTGTGTAGTCAATCTGATTTGGCAGCCTAATAGTGGTATCATCAGAGCAATTGTAAATCCTATGGCTTGTGCATGAGAGTGTGGGTGCAAACAGTCCTAGCATTTTCTTGTGAGACCATTCTCATTGAGGGTGAACCCTAATTTGTATGTGGAGATGTTGAGTTTTTCGTTGTGATATTCTCTCATTGTTGGTGCGTTGGAGTTACGTTAAACGAAGACTGCAATTGGTATTTCTTTGATTGTGTTGAATCCACTGCGTATTGTTGTTACTGCAATTAGTGTGAACGCTCTCTCACTCGGTTGAATGAATTATTGAATGGGCATGAATGCCCTCATTCTAAAGTTGCAGTGTGATCTGTTGAGAGTATAGACCTACAAAACTACTTATAGAATCCCCCTGCCTCTAATCTCTTAGTATTCGTATCTTTTGTCTTTATCAGAGTTGATGGATTTCATGTTAGATGTTGACTGGATTTAACTATCTCTGCATAGCGCTTGTGCTTGATGGGCAACGGATTGCCTGATAACAAATACACAACAAATCTAAAAGAAAACTAACTATAACACAGGCTGGCACATAACTTTGATTGAATAAGCATATAGGCAAAGTACGCAGTCACAGACAACCATCAAGAGGCAAGTATACATACATGAAGATATATGGAATAGACACACACATACTCAGAAATAGATATGGGCACAAAAACTATGTTTTTATTTCCTTCAATGTTCTTTTTACATCAACCAGTAACCTCGGCAAAGAAAACCAACACCAAATTACTTTGCATGCATAATTACATTGGAGATATCTCAAGAATAGAGCGTTTAGAGCCTTCGGGAGCTATCGGTGTGGGGATTGAATTATTTAGGAAGTCTTTGATCATTTAATATAGTATTCATGTTGGAAACTACCAACCGCAACTAACTTAGTGAGTTGGCAATGGGTTGGTGCACTGGATCTCAACGGTTCCTATTTGTCGTAATTTGGTTTCATCAACCAACATCCTCCCACTTAAAATTAAATGGAGGCAAATATCAAGTTATTCATCCAAAACTATGGATCATTTTACTCCCAAGCCAACCAAGCTTCTACAAATCTCTTGCTTGTCTCATGGAAAAACTTTAGTGAGCATATCAGCAGGGTTCTCAATGGTATAAATATTTTTCATATTTAAATGCCCTTCTTCTAACACTTGGCGAATCCAGTGGTACCTTAGATCAATGTGCTTGGTCCTTGAGTGAAATGTTGGGTTTTGCGCCAAGTAAATGGCGTTCTGACTGTCACAATGCAACACAGACTTGTCCTGTTTTATTTCTAGCTCTCCTAGGAATCAGTGCATCCACAACATCTCTTTGCAAGCCTCTATTGCAGTTATGTATTCTGCCTCATTTGTGGAGAGAGATACAATTTTTTGAAGCTTAGATACCTAAGACACCGTTGCACCTGCAAATGTATACAAGTAACAAGTGATGGACTTTCTAGTGTACACGTCTCCATGCATATTTGCATATGTAAAACCTTCAAGCACAATATTAGGATTGCCAAAGCATAAACAATAATGACTAGTACCTTTGAGTTACCTTAAAATCCACTTTACCACTTGCCAATGTTGTTTGTTGGGATTGGCGAGAAATCTATTCACTACTCTCACTGAGCGTGCAATGTCTAGGCGTGTACATACCATGGCATACATCAAGCTGCCAACTGTTGAAGCATAGGGGATTTTGCTCATTTCCTTCTTCTCCTTTTCATTACAATGACACAAATCAACACTCAATTTGAAGTGGGATGCAAGAGGTGTTCCCATAGGTTTGGCATCCTTCATGTTGAACATGTTAAGCACCTTCTCAATATACCTTTCTTGTGACAACCACAACCTTTTGTTCTTTCTGTCATGTATGATCCTCATGCCCAATATTTGTTGCTCTTGGCTCAAATCCTTCATTGCAAATTGACTTCCCAAGTCCTTCTTCAACCTGTTAATCATACTCTTATCATGCCCAACAACTAGCATGTCATCCACATATAGCAGCAAAATGATAAACCTTTCTTGGTCATACCTTTTAATGTAAACGCATTGATCAGCCTCTAATCTCCTAAAACCATGTTCCAACATGAATGAATCAAACCTCTTATACCATTGGTTGGGTGCTTGTTTCAGCCCATAGAGGCTCTTCTTCAATTTATAAACCAAGTTTTCTTTGCCTTTTGTTTTGAATCCTTCTGGCTGCTCCATATAAATCTCCTCCTCCAATTCTCCATGAAGGAAGGGAGTCTTCACATCTAGTTATTCGCACTCTAAATCTAAAGCAGCAACAAGACCAAGAATAATTCTAATGAATGACATTTTAACAACAGGTGAAAAAATTTCATTAAAATCAAACCTTCTTTTTGGGCAAATCCCTTCACCGCCAACCTTGCCTTGTACCTCTCCTTCTTTCCTTCACCCTCGTGCTTGATCTTTTACAGCCACTTGTTTTGAAGAGTTTTTCTTCCTTTTGAAAGCTTTACTAGCTCCCATGTTTTGTTCTCCAACAAAGAATCAATTTCTTCCTGCATGGCTTTCTTCCAATCTTTGCTATGCTCATCATCACAAGCCTCCTGAAAACAATGAGGTTCACCTTTATTAGTTAACAAAATATAATTTGAGGGAGGATACCTTTGTGATGGCTTATGAGGCCCAGTGCACCTGCAAATTGGTTGTGGTGGTATATTTTCTAGTTGGATCTCTTATAGCAACTGTTGCAAGGTTTCTTCTTCTTGTTGCCCATAATTTTCAACAGGTTTTCCACCATTTTATGCCTGTTGTCTATTATTTTATTGCAATGGTGGGATGTTTTCTTGTTGCTCAACAAACCTATTAGTTGATTGCTTAACCTTCATATCACATGTAGGATTCTTGAACATTTCTAACTCTTTGAATATGACATCCATGCTTCTAATAACTTTGTCATTAACCGAATCCCACAATCGATAACCAAATTTACCATCAACATACCCAAGAAAAATACATTTCATGGATTTGTTATCTAATTTGGTTCTTTGATATTTGGGAATGTGTACAAATGCTTCACATCTAAAAAATTTCAAGTGAGAGTAGTTTACCTTCTTACAGGTCCAAACATCTTCAGGAATGCCATCGTCCAAGGTTGTTGTAGGCAATCAGTTGATGAGGTAACACGCTATCTTCACTGCTTCTACCCAAAAATGCTTCTCCAACCTGGAATTTGACAACATGCTCCTCACCTTCTCCATGATGGTGCGATTCATCCTTTCTGCAGTACCATTTTGTTGAGAAGTACCAGGGACAGTGTTCTCATGCTTTGTGCAAAATTTGTTGCAATAATCCTTGAAGGCATTGGAGCAATATTCTCCACCATTATATGTCCTTAAGCACTTGAGAAGTTGTTAGTCTCTCTTTCAACACCGACATTAAAATTTTGAAATATCTCAAATACCTCATCTTTTCCCTTCAGAGGATAGGCCCAAACGTTTCTAGATGCATCATTTATGAAGGTAACAAAATATGAAGCTCCTCCTAGAGACTTAACATTAACCAGCCCAAATACATCAGAGTTTACCAATTCCAATAGATTCTTTTTTCTTTCATGGCCTCCTCTCATAAATGAGACTCTACGTTGCCTACCATATATACAATGCTCACAAAGATCAAGTTCATAAGATCTCAAACTTGTACGAATATTTTTGCCAACAAGAATTTTTAGGCCCTTTTCGCTCATGTGTCCCAAACACTTATGCCACAAATCTGGTGAGGTTTCTTCTTTTGTAACAACAGCCACATTTGATTTTCTTGTTGTTGCTCTCAATGTATACAGTGTCCCTTTTTTGAATCCTCTAGTCATGACCAATGCTCCTTTGCTAATTTTGTAGCCACTCTTTCCAAAGCTAGTGGAGCAACCTTCATCATCCAATTGTCCCACTGAGATTAGGCTCATGCACATCTCTGGAACATGCCTGACTTGTTTTAATAGTATATCATGCCCATCCTTTGTTTGGATTTGGACATATCCCACTCCAACAATGTCACAAAAGTAATTTTTTCCTAGATGTACTCGACCATAGTCTCCAACTTCATATGAGGAAAAATTGGTTTTGGATGGGGTTACATGGTGAGATGTCCTAGATTCTAGAATCCAATCGATGCTACTGTCAGAGGTGTATATGTCATGTCCCAAATTTCACATTGGGTCACAATGGCCTAATCACATTTTCCATATTCATGAGAGTTTGTCAAATTGATGCTAAGGGTCAAATAATTGCCAAGGAGGGAAAATACTAGTTTCCTAGGTTGGCGTGGAAGATTTGGGATTTGGAATAAGGGGGACAATAAATGATGTTTGAATATTAGAATGTTGTAAATATTTAATAAAGGAGCTAAATAAATAAATACAAGGGAAAATCAAAGCGACAATTGCTCATGGAGACACATGGAGACTATGGGGCCCACACAAGCTAGATTTTCTGTGCCACATGGCATCCTCCTCTTACAATTTCGAATCCATAACAAGCCCAAGGGTCTTGGGATGAGTTGGAAGGTCAATATACTTGGCATGAATCAATTAAGGTCAAATTGGAGTGGAAGAATAAATCTCATGGAAGAGGAAGAGACATTTTGGAGCTATTGAGACACTTGGACTAGATTCCCTAGCTCCATGACAACAATGATGAAGATGTTATGACAC
The DNA here is from genome assembly GCA_001517045.1 of Pseudotsuga menziesii. NCBI lineage: Eukaryota > Viridiplantae > Streptophyta > Pinopsida > Pinales > Pinaceae > Pseudotsuga > Pseudotsuga menziesii. Next base: position 67,993 of record LPNX010887678.1, on the reverse strand, counting down.
ATATGACACAAATCAGATATCAAGGCTGATATCTGATATATTTGACATGTCAGGTTGAAATAGAGCATCCAAGAGGGCGCTCATGTGATTTGGGGAAGCTCAATGGGTTCCTACTCAAATTGGGGGAAGATGGAAGGCTAGGAAAGGGAGGACACATGAAAAATCATGAGCACACACCCTAATTCGAATTGGATTGAGTTTGTGGATGGATTGGTAACCTTAGAAGGCTAAGGATGTTTATAAAATATAGGAATCAACCAAAATATGGGCTTTTGATCATTTGTGAATTGAGAGAGCCAGTGGATGACTAGTTTCTTGCCTTCGCCAATTTCGAGGGTGAAAGATTCCCATCCAAGTTGGTTTTTGGAGAGGCCACTCAGGTATTTCATGGAGCTTCAATGGAGTTTGTATTTGCGGGTGTAAGCTATAGGGCAGCTCATGGTTCCTTCTATTGCAACACTTTCTCTCAACCATTTCCATTTTTTCTTGCATATTCTTGCTCATGGAGGGATTGCGCTTTGGGTGAGCTATTGTGCTCTTTGGGAGAGATTATCATGGTACATTTATTATTGTAATGATATTAATATACTCTTTTATTCATATTTAGAAAGTCTTGGGTCTAAATATGCAATGGTTGTATGTGAAAGTGATTTTTAATAAGCAAACAATGACCACTTCCCCACTATATTGATGTATGCCATTGAATGATGATGATTTCAAGATTCTCATGGTACATTTATGATTGTAATAAGTTTAATATGTTCTTTTATTCATTTTTTGAAAGTCTCAGGTCGAAATACCAAAGGGTTGTATGCAAAAGTGAATATTAATGAGAAAACAATGACCATTTCTCGACTATATTGTCGTATGCCATGGTAACGCTGTTTATTTCGAATGGGAGAATGTATCTCTGATATATTTATGATGTATGTAATTTCATTTATGATTATTAAAAGTTTCATGTTCATCACTTAAGCATTTGAAGTCATCTTACGCAGTTTAATTGCATTTGGAGAAGATTTGATGCCATTTCCCCAAGGGTCGAATTTGTGATTTTGTAGCTATTTGGGAGAGGGTTATAACAATCTGTATAAAATGAATAATGATACATATGAGACCTTAACAATGTCCCTTAAACATCCTTTTCCTCTGTTCAGAAATTCAAGTGGGTTTGGGAGCATTTGAGAAGCCATTTCCAACATTTACCTAGGGGGAATTGGAACCCCAAATTGCTAGTAAAGACTCCTAATTTGGCCAAAATATTAAACAAGTTTTCAGAAGTTACTGGAGGGTCATAGATCATCATTGAACATCATATTCAAGTCTCGATATCATTCATATACCTTATGCGAATATTTGGGAGCATTTGGGCCAATTTGGAGACCTAAACATCAAAACTAGTCAAAGGTCGAAATAGGGAAAAAAGTGAAAAATTGGTCATTTAATTAAATTATCCAAAAAGGGACATTATAGTATAGGCATGCGTCTTCCATTAAAACACTAAATAAAACATCACTATCTGAAACTATAGCAGTGGTCTCACCTTCATTTGTGTTGGTTGATTTTTTATTTGAGCTAGCTGAGTTTTGCTCATTATGTTCTTTCTTCCATATCCGACATTCTCTTTTCATGTGTGCCGATTTTCCATAATGATAGCAAGTAATTCTACCTCTTCTTGATTTTGATCCACCCCTTGACTTGGAACGCCCTTTCCTAGTTTGGTCAATTTTCCTTCCGCGATCAACTATGGTGAGAGCTTCTCCTCCCTAGTTTTTTGTCACTGATTTTCGTCGCAGCTCCTCATTCATTAAGTTGTTGCTAACATCATCAAACTTCAGGGTCCCTGTAGGAGTTGAAGTGCTTATGGAAACTATCAAATTCTCTCAGCTGTCTAGTATGGAGCACATGAGTAGGATGGCTCTGATTTCATCATCCAAACAATTTTAACAGAGGCAAGCTGACTAGTAATGATGTTGAATTCATTTAGGTACTCTGTAACTGAAGCACCCTCCTTCATCTTCAAATTGTACAACTTCTTCATAAAAAATACCTTGTTTGATGCTGTGTTTTTCTCATACAGATCATGTAGTTTCTTCCATAGATCTAGTGTTGTCTTCTCTCTAGCCACATTGAAGTAGACATTCTTTGCTAAGTATTTCCTTATTGTAGCAATCACCTTCCTGTTAAGCTTATTCCATTCTTCATCTATCATTGATGAAGGTTTACTTGTTGCTCCTTCAATGGGCATATATTGATCTTTTAAGATCAATATGTCTTCCATCTGTGCTTTCCACAGAGCAAAATTAGTCCCATTTAGCTTCTCCAGGTCACTCACAGTTGTAGTTTCCATGCTGCTTTAAATAACACTTATGAAATTCCCACTCTCCAACTCTGGCCTCCACATAATGTCACAGGCTTACAGGCAGAGCAAATGCACACTAGACAACCTCTAATGGCCAGCTTCTTCTATAGCAGGGGCTGGCTTTGATACCAGTTGTTTAGAGTATGGACCTACAAAACTACTTCTAGAGTTCCCTTGCCTCTAATCTCTTAGTCTTCATATCTTTTGTCTTTATCAAAGTTGATGGATTTCCTGTTAGATGCTGACTGGATTTAATTACCTCTACACAATGCTTGTGATCGATGGGCAGCGGATTTCTTGTTAACAAATACACAACAAATCTAAAAGAAAACTAACTATAACATGGACTGGCACATAACTTTGATTGAATAAGCGTACATGCATATACATGCAGAGTATGCAGTCACAGACAACCATCAGGAAGCGAATATACAGACATAAAGATATATTGGATAGACACACACGTACTCAGAAATAGACATGCGCACAAAAACTGTGCTTTTATTTCCTTCAACGTTCCTTTTACATCAACCAGCAACCCCGATAAAGAAAACCAACACCAAATTACATTGCAGGCATATTTACATTGGAGATATCTCGAGAACAGGGCGTCTAGAGCCTCCAGGAGATGTCGGTGTGGGGATTGACTTCTTTAGGAAGTCTTTGATCATTTAATACAACATTCATGTTGGAAACTACCAACCGCAACTAACTCAATGAGCTGGCAATGGGTTGGTGAGCTGGATCTCAACAGTTCCTATTTGCCGTAATTTGGTTTCATAAACCAACATGATCTTGGAAAATATCAAAGCTAGAGCTGCGAGCCTTTGCTACATTTCTTCGGACCAATATGTTGGTAAAAAATGTTTATTTCTCTTAGCTAATGTCCTAAAGGTTCTAGAATGAATTTTGGTCGGTGGTTACATTAGTGATGGAAATCTATAATGTCCTACTCTAGCACAAGGATGAAAATCTATAACGTTTTAGATTAGTATAGCTATTTAACTTTTGTGGCTGGTGATACTGATAAGTCACAAGTTAAATGTCCAGCTCTCATAGTATACATTTCTCCATGGGCTGCGGCAGATGCACTAATACTAAATCTGAGCTGATGGCTTTATGGGCCCTCCTCACGGTTTCTAAGATCATGGGAATTCCTCTTCTCTCCATCTATGGCGATTCCCTTGTCATCATTTCATGGGCTACAGGCAAGAGCACTCTGAACTTACCTCATCTGAGTGACTGGTGTGATGATATTAGAGAACTACTGCAAAACTTTCTGGGAATGATCATGAAACATATATATCGTGAGCATAACCAGATTGCTGACAGTCTCTCCAAAAATGCTCTCCTTCTTGACTCAGATTATGGGAATTTCAAAGAATCCCTGAATGATAATTTTACTGATCATGGTAATTTTCAGTTATTCTAGATGTGCTGTGCTCTATTCTTTAAGCACTCATTTTATAGATATTATTTGGGATCTCAACAATACCATGAAGAGATCCTCAGTTATCTTTTTATGCTCACGATCCATGCTGTTTTCTGACCATTTCTGGAAAATGATAAATATCTGACCTGTCTATATAGGAGTGATGATAAAAGCCTGCAACATATCAGGCTTGTGCTATGTCGACCATGTTATGATGACAGGGATCCACCTCTGTAGAGAAGGACACCTCTTTGATTGAGCTTCTACATGTAGAATGATCTCATGACCGATTGTATATGATTATCTTTGATTCAATAGAATAACAAGATCTAGTATTTTTTCTATTGAAAAATAGAAAAGTCACAAGTTAAATGTTATTAACAAGTTAAATGAACAAGATATCTTTTACTTGTTCTTCAGCTTAATTATAATTAATAGTTCTAACTACTTGTTATCTATTCATCAAGTGTAGTCATAGTCCACAAGCTAATGTTGTTTTGTCCACTATAATTGTTTATTTTGAAAGACGGTTATAAAATAGATCTCAACTGGACAGTACACTTATCTCATTATTGTACAATTCCAAAGATGAACATCATCTTGATACAATTCCAAAACAAAACTTTGTTTTTTAAAGAGATAATTTTGACAATAAAACGCTATTGAACATATTTTCTATGTAAACTAAAGGAACGATATCCACGCTATTGCAACATATTTTCTGTGCAAACTAAAGGAATGATATCCAATCTACATGGTAAAAACTGTGCATTAAAGAGCTGCATATCTGAGTACCTGCTACCTCGCCATCAAAGTTTTGGGTGTCTTCTGTTGGACGTTGTTTTTTGCCTTTTTTTTCTTCGTCCTGGATTTTGATCTGCCAACAGTGGTATCACTCCATTGGAAGTTGTGCCTCTCCATTCTGTGTGTGCACGTGGAGACTAATTTGTGATTGCATGAGAGCTTTGTGATCCCTGGTGGAGTTGTGAACATCATCATCAGAAGATTGATACAAAGACCGGTGCGCCATGCATGTGTTATTTTGAAAGTGAATCAGATCCTTATGAAGTATGGAAACCCGTCTCCTTCATACAACGGATCAGTTAGAGCTGGAGTAGATTTTTAAGTATAGTTATTGAAACACTAAACCTGGACCAAGCCTAATCATTATGATATATTGAAACATCCATCAGACTTTCTTAGTTTCTGATCTGGTTGAGCAGCCCCGGATCGTTCGGTTAAACTCTTTTTGCAGTTCATAGTTCATACGGATTCATCAGCAAAGGAGCAGCACAAAATTTACACGTTTCTCTCCACGGTGTGAAGTTCCCTTCCGGCCTGTGCATGAAAGTCAAAGATCAGTGTTCGTACCATAAGCATCCAAAAGTGAGAAGTCTTTATATCATCATGTTTAATATTTTTTAAAGCAAATTGTATTAAGTTTACCTTATGACATGGAGTATAAAGAGTCTTTAATGCTTATTTTAAAGAGGGAATTTGTAACTAAAGGAATTGAAAGGTTCACTTTGTAGAAGTTATAGCTTTATGTAATGTTGTCTCACAATTTGGGTTGTATTTGACATTACTCTATCTTTTGAGTTTTAATTTAAGTATTTATTTTGTTTGTAAAAGGGTGGAGTTGTAAGAAGTTTTTCTCCATTCGAGTGAGTCATTCTTTTAATAATGGTGAAAATAAATGGTTTGGCAAAGTTAATTAACACTTTACTCTTCTCTTATGTGGAGAACACTATCATAGTTTTGTTTTTTGTTTTTTTTTTTTTTCCGAGGAAAAAAAGCGTAATTTCATTCAACTTTTGAGATCAAAATTACATTCTGTAGATTCACTGATTGTGAATTCCATAAACAAAACAAAAACTGTATAAAGACTATAAAAGCCTACAGTCAAAACTATTCTGCTGATGCATACACAGATGCCCATTATGATGCCTTGCATCCTTACACAGTATTCAGAAAATACATAATTGTGCTGCAAATATAAAATTAAAACAGTTTAAGTATCTGCAAAATTATCACAGCTATACCAAAGTAGTATTGTTAACATGATAATATTCAATATTCTTCTATAAAAGGCCTATGATAGAACCCCTGCGTTCCGCCATCATGAATTTCTTTCACTGTCCAAGTGCCCGCTGCCAGCCTGAGCCCTTCCTTGGAAGCTTTGTCCGCTTACTGGTTATTTTCCCTGTATACATGCCGGCAAGAAAAAGAGTCAAGACGCTGTAGAAGAAGTCTGATAGAGGATAGTGTGTGTGCTAGTCTCAACTGCCTGCATTCTTGAGTCTGGTTTATCCAATTGATTACATTCAATGAATCACCCATGAAGTTCAGATAGTTGCACCCTTTTTCTAATGTAAAGATCAGCAAAAGCTTGAGGCTCATGAGCTTCGAGAAATTATTAATGCCCCCCCCAAGTCCCATAGAAAGAACAAAATAATGAGAGTCTGTTAAAAACAAGACATCACCTCCACCACAGTAATCATTTTGTGCTGCCCCATCGAAAAAAGCCCACGGGGACGTTCGATCAATTTCCACTTCTAATCTCCTTCGTTCTCTGGCCACCCTAATATATTCCGGATAGGATTTATAATACCCCACAGCCATAGCTCCTATAATTGTCGGGATGCTAGCAACGTCCTCGAAGATAGCCTTATTGCGTGCTAGCCAAGTCCCCCAAATAACCAGCAGTGGTAAAATCTTGTGTTTCTTTTGTGTTCTCCTTCACCACCAAGAATCCCACGCAATTTCCAGTGAAGCCCCTTCCCATTGACAATTGAACCCAGCCAGCGAAGATACTTCCCTCCAAACTGCCATCGTAAAAGAACAAAAGAGGAACAGATGACAATTGGATTCCAGGTCCCTTTTACATAGCACACACCATCCTGGTCCCTGAAGAGACCGCTTCTGTAGCACATCCCACATAGGAACCTTGTTGTTAAGGACGCACCACATGAACAATTTAGTTTTTGATGGACAATTCAGCCTCCACAGCGGCCTCCACCACCAGACTTCTTCCCTTTGATCCCCACCTTCACTAAGACACAGATAACCAGCCTTTGGTGTGTAGACCCCTTCCGGATCAGCCTCCCAAACCAACGTGTCTTCTTGTTCAGTAAGAAGGATATTCGCCTGCACCAGTTCCCTTATATAACGTTCCATAAAACCAGTCTCCCTATCCCCCAGTCCCAAGGAAGTAGCCCTTCTCCAAAACTGATTCCACGGTTCAGCAGGCCTAGGATCAGCTAGGTGATTCAAAGTAGTGAACCCATTTTGACTTAAAGCATCAACCACATCATCTGGGAGAATATGCTGATGGGTACTCCCCACCCAAGGGTCCCTGCCTAACAGAACCTTTTCCCTATTTCCAATGTCCCAAGCAAGATTACTTTCAATCAAGTGAAAAGATTTTACAATCGCCTTCCAAATCACCGAGCCCCCTGAATGAGCTTTCCTGGGATTTCTAATCCATTCTGTGAGGCTCACTCCAGTGAGATATTTCTGTTTAATCACCCGAGTCCACAGGCTACTAGTTTTCAACAGTCTCCAGCCGCCCTTAGCAGCTAGAGCTTTTGAAAAAAGAAAAATGTCCTTGAGACCCCACCCTCCAAGACCTTTTGGTACAACAATCCTTTTCCAATTTACCGAAGGAGTTACCGGATCATCCCTTTTTCCACTCCAAAGAAATCTGAAACAAATCCTCCTAATCCTTTCAAGGATCCCTTTCGGAATCCAGGATAGAGCCATCCAATAAACCGGGATTGCCTCTAAAACAACTTTTACTAAGACTAATCTTCCTGCTCTTGATAGCCACTTATGACTCCAAACCATTAATCTCTTCTCTACCTTCCCGACCAGCCATAACCAATCCTGTTTCTGATACAAGTTTGCTTTCAAAGAAAAGCCAAGATACTTAAGTCCCACGTCCAAACCAGCTGTAATGATGGGGAATAGCCTCCTAAGTTCGGCCTCCTCTTCTGGTCTTAACAAATGAATGGTCAAGGAAGATTTACCAAAGTTTATCTCCATTCCAGTAGCCTTAGTGAAGAGTTCCAGGATCTCCTGGATAGCTCTAGTATCTCCTCTAGAGCCAGAGCAAAATATCAAGACATCATCCACAAAAAGTAGATGGGAAACATATAGAGGTGGTGCTATCTGAATCCCAGCAAAACGACCTTCAGCTTTGGCTGCTCTTATTGCCCTGCTAAGACCTTCAGCAACCAAAAGAAAAAGGAGCGGCGACAAGGGGCAGCCTTGTCTTAGCCCTCGCTCAGCATGAAAAAAGGGTGAGGCAGCTCCATTAATCAGCACAGCAAAGGAAACCATGGTTAAACAAGACATTATCCATCTAATGAAATTGATGCAAAAATCTAGATGAGTAAGAAGCAACCTCAAATAAAGCCAGCTAACTTTATCATAAGCCTTAGAGAGATCAAGTTTGAGGATGGCCCCCTTAAGCCTCTTAGTTTTTATACTATGGAGTCCTTCCTGAGCAACCCCAATTGCTTCATGAATCTGATGCCCTTCCAAAAAACCAAACTGCTCATCTGAGATATGTTCTGAGAGAATGAGTTTCATTCTTAGTGCTATTACTTTTGAAATAATCTTATAGACACAGTTGCACAATGAGATTGGTTTATAATCGTTTAGGGTAAGGGGATTATCTGACTTAGGTATGAGAGCTATAAAAGTGGAGTTGAAACTGGCCGGGATCCACCCCGACGTCCTTGAGTCTTCTATTACCTGTAGCAAGTCCTTCCCCATAATGTCAAATAGATCCAGGAAGAAATCAATCGTCCAACCATCTGGTCCAGGACTTTTATCTTTCTGAAAACTGCCCATAACCTTTTTTAGTTCATCTTCTGTCACTTCCCCCATAAGATCCCTGTTTCCCTCCTCATCCACGAAGCGGGGGAACATCTGTGCCAATCTGATGACCTCTTCTATTGTGGCCTGATGAGGAGCTTTGAACAGTTGTTGAAAATGATTCACCCCGCATCGTGCTTTTTCTTCAAAGGACACATGGGTAGAGCCCTCCTCATCCTGCAAACTCCAAATGGTGTTAGCCACCTTCCTTCCTCTGGCATAAGCATGAAATTTTTTTGTGTTATCGTCCCCGCAAGCGAGCCAAATGGCTCTGCTTTTAAGCCTCCATGCTTCCTCTCTTTCCAGTAAGAGAGTATTGTGTCTTCCCTCCAACCTGGTCAAAGCTTCCTTCGAATCTTGAGAAGAAAAGCCACCCCCATCACCTTCATATATCTCCAGCAGTTTTGCCTCCACCTGTTTCAGCTCAACATCATCTCTCCTTCTTTTTTCAGCTGCCCATCCCTTAATCACAACTTTTAATCATTTAATATTGTCTGCAAACTGCAAGGCAGTCGAACGATCATTTTCTCCCACTATTGGGTTCCAATGTGAGAGAAAAAGGGTTTTGAAAGTCTCGTCCTGGAGCCAAGTTTTATTGAATTTTAAGGGACTCGGTGGGTTGACAGGCCCCTTTTTGATTTCAATAAAAATAGGCAAGTGGTCAGACTGACCCCCACTGCCCACCCATTGTCTGACTAAGAAAAACCTATCCACCAACTGCTCTGCTACCAGAAAACGATCAATCCGCTTTGCCACTCTTGCCTCTCCACTTCGGTTGTTTCTCCAGGTTGGCCTGAGCTTAACTGGTTCAATATCCAACAAACCTTTCTCCACCAATTTCTGAACAAAGAAGCCTGTCAAAGCATCAGCACGAGCCCGAGGTCCCCAAACCTCATTATGCCCCAAAGAAAAGTTAAAATCTCCACCCAAGACTAGCGAATCTCCATTCACCAAAGGATTTTGTAGCAGGGAATCCCAAAAGGGAGCTCTGTTCAAATAAGGCCCATATACATTTATCACAGATAAAGTGAAACCCAACTCTTCAGAGAAAAACTCCGCACCCAGCACAGAATCCATCCCCCAAGCATTAACCAGCTTCACGCAGCACTTCCTCCAACCCACTGCCAGCCCCCCAGAACGGCCATTTGCATCAAGAGCCACAAAGGACCAACCAAGAAGCCAGTTTTCCAGCCTCTCCTTAATCACATCTCCTACACCTAAGGTCTCTTGTAGCAAAATCACATCAGGGTGTTCAAGAGTAAGCACCCTAATGAAAGCTGTGTTCTTCACAGGCCCAGCCAGACCTCGACAGTTGAAGGACATAAGATTCATTTTCGACCTCTTTTCTTGGCCTTCTTCGCTCTAAGGGCCGATTCAATCGATTGCTGTTTTCCTTCCATAAGGTCCTCCTTTGCTCTGGACTGAGCCTTGGAAAGGTTTGTCTTTCTGCCCCGGCCCCTTCGCATAGACGAGGAAACATTAGCCAGTCCTAAGGCAGACTTTGTTCTAGATCTTAGGAAATAAGCCGAATCAGAAGATTCTGAGGGGGACGGACAGGACTCTTCAAAGGGTGATTCAGGATCAGGTTCCAAACAGACACTGGAAGGCTCTTCTATAGCAAGAAAAAGGTCGGGAGCACGTGCAGTCAGAACAGCAGCGGGAAGGGTATCCTTACCAAGTTCTTCCTCAACAGGGATTAGAGGGGGTACAAGGGGAGGCAGATAAGAACACGCCCGACCCGATAAGGATAGTTTTCTCAATCCTTCAATCCAGTCAAAACCTAAGAAAGAAACATTATTCAAGAACAGATTAACATTTGGAGACAGAGGTAAAGTAGAAGTACCTGAGCAAGATGGATCCTTGGGAGAAATAACAATAACCGGAGCTTGGACCTGATCAGTCGATTCTTGATGACCTTCGGCCTTCCCAGGGCTTACGAGGTTCGGTTCTGCACAAACCGGTTCACTGACCTGTTCTTCCACAGATATATGTGCTAATCCATGAGACTCATCAATCTTCACAGGCTGTCCATCTCCTACAGCCGCTGCGCCTTTCCTTCTGAAGCCAAAGTGAGAATGTTTAGGTAAAGGGCAATCTGAAACCGGATGCCCATTCGCGTGACAATGCCTGCATCAGAAAGGGACATTCTCATAATCTAGGATTTGAGGGATGATCACCGGCCCCCAGTCCAGATTGATGGATTCCTCTAAGCCTTCCCTGAGATTAATATTCACCAAGATACGAGCTACCTTCTTCTCATGGGTTTCCAAGAAGGATAAATCTGCCTCCAAAAAAGTCCCCATGATATCTCCAATCCTCCTGAAATGGTACAAATCCTAGAAGTGGAGAGGGAGAGCTGGCATTCTCACCCAGATAGGGATTTCATCCACCCTTTCTTTGCTTGCATCAAACAATGGGGTCCACGTTTTCATGAGGACAGGAGAATGATTGATATGCCAACTTTTGCTCTGGATCTAGATGAGGTCCTCCTCCTTTGCCAGGTTGATCGCGAACCAGCCCCTGTTCAGCATCTCCATCAACGAAGTGTAACCTAACTGTTCCCCCCAGGAAACCCTAGCCCATTCCTGCACAGTCTACTTAGCAAATTGCCTCCCCATAACACGCCCCACCAGCGTACATTTCACCATCTGCAGAATACCGTCCCAAGCTAAATCTTCACCTACTGCATAATTCTGAAGCTTTTTAGTTTTGATCCAGTTTCTTCTTCAACGCTTTGGAGAACCACCTTCCCCAATTTTTCGACCGGCTAAATCGTCTAGAGTCCCTCGTCTTCCATCTGGGAAAACCCCACAAGGGGAACCGAAACCTCGCTGTTCCGCTACACCCAAGGGAATTCTCCAAACGTCCTCCGGGTGAGGAACTCCAATTCCATTACCCTGCTGGACCTAACCAGCCCCCCCATCAAAAACCACCTTATCAAAACCCTTCGCGGGTCCAAAGCCTTCCTGAAAAACTGGAAACGGAAACCCTAAAATACTGGGAAACACACCATCCTCTTGCCAACTCGGGCTGACTAGTAAATCATTCGGTAGATAAGAAAAGGAGTCCCCCTGAGTATCGACTGGAAACTGTTCTACCGGCGAAACGAGGAAATCTGAGGGGGTGGTTACAGCCTCCAAATGCAACGACCCTAAATTAGCCGAGACATGGTCTTCCGGTCCCAGCCTTGGGATATCCTCCCCCTGCTCCAGTAGCCCTCCACCTGGCACCCCCCAGATGTCAGAGCTCTCCAACCTGTCACTAGAATAATCCACAACCTCTAGATCCTCCATTACTGCCAATAACGTTAACCGTGACAGTCACAAAACCCTACAGTTCCTCAAACTTCAGCAAAAAGACCTAAAAAGAACTGCCTCCAGCTCAAGCGTGACTGCTTGACAGAACCATGAACTACGAGCCAGCTAGCTAGATCCCGTAATAGCTACCAATGCTATATAGACCCCTAGCCATAGCTAGAGGGCCTGTACGCCGTACTCCCCTCTGACAGCACTACTTCATCGCCCATCGAACCATCCTCATTTCTGTTATATAGACTAAAAGAAGAACATTTAATTAGCATCATAGTTTCATTTCTTGTTTGCCAGAACAATATCATAGTTAACAAAACAACATTCATTCATATTTAAGATTGTGTACAAGATTCAGACATTATTGAGTTTCTTCACCTTGAATCATAGCTCCAACATGATGAGGTACAACAAAGGAAACAACATTCTGAACTTGTTCTTGTTTAGAACAATTTTCTCTTTTGTAATTCATAACAACAACCTACACATGTTTATATCAATAATGAAGCACATGATGCCACCCCGGAAGTAGATCTAAATGAAGATGAAGCTATGTGTACAAAGGTTCTGCTTGTTCTTTCCAAGCCCATCATCAAACTAGGGAAGAGATTAGTCACAATAAGCACAAAACTAGTCTTGGATATGACAAGGAAGTGATTACTCACATTATTGATTTCTCCAAGCCAATCCAATTTCAAAGTGTTGAATTCTTAAAAGAAAATTCACGTGCATCAATTAAGAGTCCAAAATGCCAACATTGGGATCAAGTTGGCCATATGAAAGATCAGTGTTTTGATCTTCATCCTTGTAAGTATTGTGGAAAGCAAACCCATTATTTAGACAAATGCTTCACGTTGAAGAAACCTGCATGAGAGAAGATTTGCTATGAGTGGATTGCTTCTTGGAAATGACCGTCAATAGCCAAGAAAATATATATGTCATGCCGAAGAGTTCATTGAAAATTACTAACACATATTGCAGTTGAGACAATCTTTTCTCCTCACATTGTTCCTGACAGGGGGGAATGACTAACGGACATAAAAAATCAAGCTAGAACAAGTGATCCTGTATCAAATCTAGAGCCTTGATCCCGCCAAAATCAAAGTTGTAACCAAATCTAGAGCCACCAGAGCTAGAGTCGCTAGAGAGAGATCCAGAGCCATGACTATTCATTTAGTAGAATGTGTATTATACTAGCTTTTTGGAATGTTCCAAGAACCTCTGAACCTTTGAGCCAAGTTCTGTAAGTTTTTATTGTTCAACCCATCTCAGTTTCAAGTATATTTTCCAATTGTTTAATGCCCAACCCATTGAAATTGTGTGCTTGAAATGAGTTGTAATCTCATAAAAAACGAAAGTATAGGAAACACAAGGTGAACTTCATAAATGTTAAAAGGCATAAAATTAAGCTAAATTCACACCATGAAATTTGTAGACTCGGGAATTTTTTGGTAAACTGCCCAGGAAAAACCCATAAGGGGAAAACCTATTTGAGAGAGAGTATTTTATTTATTCTTCTATGAAAATGTACAACAATAGAATTCAAATTTGAAGACACTACTTATCTCAACCACAAAAGACTGATTTTCTCCCTTTAAAACAATGTTGAAAACTGACTCGTTTTCTGTGCACTCCCAGCCTCGAAAATCGTGCCCCTCTTAGCAAATTATAGAATTTTTCTCGTAGCCTGATTTCTCCTAAAAAATATTGCTAGGTTATGTATTCTTCCTCCACAATAGTTCCCATTGTAACAACATTTAACTCCATATAAATTCATGCCATCTTCAACATTGAAAATCATTCCATTCATCCATAGGAATGCGTTATATGGACTGCTCATAAATGTTTATAGTCTCTCGAAAATTGTGTCAACAGTCTGGAAACTCGTTCTTCTATCCTCCACCTTTACTTTTGTGTTGATAAACTATTGTAGGTGTCTGGGTATTCGTGCAAGTCACTTCCATTCTCTCTCAATTGCGTCATCTTCCTCTTATCAAGGAGTCGAGTTCTCTCAAATTCTTAATAGGAATGAATGGATTCCTTTCCCTTTCCTTTTTATGGTTCTCATTAGGGTAGTTGAATGCTCATCTAATCCAAGGGCCCACATTGGTTTAAATCAATGGATGGGAATAAATGCACATTAATTCTCTCCATAAATTAAATTTCACTCAACCACCAATTAAATATATCATAAAAGTCACTTTAATCACTAAAGTGAAATAAATGCCCATCTCAAGTCATTTAATGCAAGGGTCATGTTATTTTCCCCTTTTAAGTGACTTAGGCAAAATTCACTGAGGGAACAACTTCATAGGGACAAAAAACAGCACTCCCTCTTACTGAGGAAGGTGTTGTGAACCACTCCCAACTTGTCCCTAAAGAAGACAAACTTGCCCTACCCCAAGGATTTTGTCAGAATATATGCCACCTACTCATCAGTAGAAATAGATTGTAACTCCACAACTCCTCCTTGAACATAGTCCTGAATGAATTGGTACATGATCTCTATGTGCTTTGACCCATCATGGAATACTAGATTCTCATAGAGCTTGATGCAACTTTCATTCTCGTAGTAGATAACCGTGGACCTCAGCTCATAATCAAATAATTCCACCAACAACTTGTGAAGCCACATTACCTCACAACTAGCCTGACCAGACGCCATGTACTCAACCTCTGCAGAACTCAAAGCAATGAACTTTTGCTTTCAACTGAACCACGACATTACTGCCAAGCCCAAACTAAAACAACAATCGAAAGTGCTCTTCTAGTCCGTCACATTGACTACCCAATCTAAATCTGTGAAGCTAACCAAACTAACACCATCTGACCTCTTGTATTCCAGACCATATTCCATTATCCCTGCAAGGTATCTCAACACATGTTTCATGGCTACCTAGTGCACTCTCCTAGGCTCCAACATGACTGATTGAGAGTGTTCACCGCAAAACACAAGTTTGGCCTAGTGTTGACTAAATACATCAATGAACCAATGAGTCGATGATATAATGTAGGACCCATCAACTCTCCCTCATAAGCATGAAGCTTCTTCTAGTTGGTGATCATCGGTGTAGCCATCGACGTGTAGTCCTCGATCTCAGATCTCCTTAGAACATCAACTGCATGCTTTCCTTGTCCCAGGAAAATATGACCAGGCTCATGCCAAACCTTCATTCCTAAATAGTAATGCGTCAACCCAATATCAGTCATCTTGTACTTTGAAGCAAGATCTCTCCTGCAAGCTGCAATGAGGCGCTCCTCACATGTGATAAACAAGTCATCAACGTACAACATAAGAACGAGTAGACAAAAACCAACCACAATGAAGTAAAGGTTGGGATCAACCTCACTCTTTTGAAATCCCATCAACAGTAAGAAAGAACCAATCCTAGAATACCAAGCTCGAGGAGCTTGCTTAAACCATACAAGGCCATTTTCAACCTACACACATGAGAATCTCTCCCATGGATGTCAAATCCTTATGGTTGATTGTTATAGCTCAAAATGACACATCTCTGCCTGTGACCACTTTCCCATGATTCCGTCACATGTCGACACTTCCATGACGACACTTCATGAAAGTCACTGAAAAAACATCTAACTTGGAGGACCCATATCTTGATTTTTCTAACTCCGTTTGATCTCATCTTTGCACTGTTAGAAAGATATTTCTGTTAGATAAAACTTTCCAGAAGACACCAAAGTCTGAAAAGGCCTAGAAATACCCTAAAAATGAGTTTTTGATGTGTACATGACTTTCCCTTAAGGAAACCCGCGTACATACACGAGTTGCTATATATAATAGTCACGTACACCTTAAATACGTGACTTTTCTGCATTGCAACCCACGTGTACTCCTCGTGTACGCAACTGTTGTCTCTGCAACCAGCGTACGCCTCCTGAAAATGTCAAAAAAATATGAATTTTGAATTTTGGGTAGTTTGGGTAGTTATGCAACTGACTCCTTTAGTTGTAACTACTTTGTCTTCAACCCTAACTCTTCATTAAGCATATAAATAGAGGTAGGGAGGTCCATGAGAGGGGACTTGGATCTTTGCATTGTTATGCTGGAGGAATTGGAGCTCTCTTTGCCCACATTTTTGCACTAGAAGCATTCTCCTTGTGTTGTAGAGCTTGGAGACTGAGTTCCTTGGAGAAGAGAAGCAGCAGAACCAAATCAAGGTTTTGTGAGGTGCCGAACTTGAAGAGAAGGTATACTTGTACTTGTTTTCAAGATTAATAAAGATGTGATGTCCTTCTTCTTCCAAAATCATTGTTCAATGTGTGATTGAATCTATGTTTATGATCATATGATGATGTTAGTCAGATCATTATTTCATGTTTCTTTGATTATCATTAATTTATATGTGGTCATATTGGTTTGAGGAAGGTATAATTCGTTTTGTAAGTCTCTTCGAGTGAGAGGAGCAAGAAGAGGATTGAGGGCAGCTTGGATCAACCTTCGTTTGGCTAAGGTATGAACCATTCTAATCTCTGAATCTTGTTTGTATCTACTTACAGAACCATTTGCATCCACCTTTCAACCCCAGTACGTTGATGGCCTCTTAACCCTATCCATAGGATACTTTCCTTTACAACAGAACTGTTCTATTGTAAAGGAAAGTATCCTATGGCTAGGGTTAAGAGGCCATCAACGTACTGGGGTTGAAAGGTGGATGTATGATGTTCAACAAGCATATATAAGCAAGATTAAGAGATTGGAATAGTTCATACCTTAGCCAAATGAAGGTTGATCCAAGCAGCCCTTCAATCCTCTTCTTGCTCCTCTCGCTCCAAGAGACCTGCAAAATGAATTATACCTTCCTCAAACCATTATGACCACATATAAAGAAATGATAATCAAAGAAATATGAAATAATGATCTGACTAACATCATCATATGATCATAAACATA
>LPNX010887678.1:0-51069 GCA_001517045.1 Pseudotsuga menziesii | reverse complement strand
ATTGAACAATGATTTGGGAAGAAGAAGGACATCACATATTTATTAATCTTGAAAACAAGTACAAGTATACCTTCTCTTCAAGTTTGGCACCTCACGAAATTTTGATATGGTTCTGTTGCTTCTCTTCTCCAAGGAACTCAGTCTCCAAGCTCTGCAACACAAGGAGAATGCTTCTAGGGCAAAGGTGTGGGCAAAGAGAGCTCCAATTCCTCCAGCATAACAATGCAAAGATCCAAGTCCCCTCTCATGGACCTCCCTACTTCTATTTATATGCTTAATGAAGAGTTAGGGTCGAAGACAAAGTAGTTACAACTAAAGGAGTCAGTTGCATAACTACCCAAACTACCCAAAATTCAAAATTCATATTTTTTTTAACATTTTCAGGAGGCGTATGTGGGTTGCAGAGACAACAGTCGTGTACACGAGGAGTACACGTGGGTTGCAATGCAGAAAATTCACGTATTTAAGGCATACGCGACTATTATATATAGCAACTCGCGTACATACGCGGGTCTCCTTAAGGGAAAGTCGCGTACACATCAAAAACTCATTTTAGGGTATTTCTGGGCATTATCAGACTTTGGTGTCTTCCAAAAAGTTTTAGCTAATAGAAATATCTTTCCAACGGTGCAAAGATGAGGTCAAATGGAGTTACATAACTCAAGATATGGGTCCTCCAAGTTAGGTGTTTTTTCAATGACTTTCAGTGACTTTCATGAAGTGTCGTCATGGAAGTGTCGACATGCGACGGAATCATGGGAAAGTGGTCACAGGTAGAGATGTGTCATTTTGAGCTATAATAGATGCCCCCTAATGTATGAGGTTAGAGGGGAAGACGATAGCTGAAATACATTATAAAGGAAACAACTGAGTATGGAGAGAGCAAAGA
Organism: Pseudotsuga menziesii; assembly: GCA_001517045.1. Lineage (NCBI taxonomy): Eukaryota > Viridiplantae > Streptophyta > Pinopsida > Pinales > Pinaceae > Pseudotsuga > Pseudotsuga menziesii. Next base: position 50,180 of record LPNX010887678.1, on the reverse strand, counting down.
ATCCAAGATCAAAAGGCTTGAACAAAGGTACCTGAAAGAGAGATAAATGCCAGAAAAAACTGATCTCTAGGACATACAAGTCCATATACAAAACATCGCCATAAAGATACAGGCGGATCCAACATATGTATAACTGATGAAACTATCTTGGTCACTCAATATGCAAAAAGGTGCCATATCAAATCTGAAGGAGTCATGGCCACAAATGAACAAGGTGGATCCATGCTCAACAATCGATCATAGCCACAAAAATACAAGGTGGATCTATGTCTCAGCAAAGTGTCATATAAAATATGACAAGGTATTGCGTAGCTTGAGCAATAGCAAAATGATGATGCTACTGTCAGCCCAAGGTCTTCAATCCAAACCGCCCAAAAGGTACGAATACTAACCATGCGAATAAAGGAGGTGAAGACGAACATGGAGGAAACCGTTTGATTACCAGTCAATGATGAGAACCGTTAACAAACGCGAAGGAAACCACCATTAATGAAAATGGTCCCCAAGGCACCTAGTACATTCTAACAAGTGTGAATACAAGGACTTGAAGTCGAACACTTGAAGAATCCATCAAGTAGGAGACATTAAGATATTCCCACTACCCAATAGCGAGGGAAATTGCCATTGATGACTACAATCCCCAAGGTACTGTCATAAAACTCTAAATCTCATTCCCAGAGCAAGATGTGTTGCAGTTGATAGGAAGAGATCCATTGGAAGGAAGGCATTAAGGCATCCTTCATCATCCAACACGAGGTAAGTCAAAGACTAATTGGATTGGAATTGGTAGTGAATTTCACGACAAGAAATGCTGAAGACATGATGTAATGAACTGATACCAAGGAATGACCGACATAAAAGGTCAAGGAAAATGTAGAATGGCCGACAAAGGTTTAATCCTTGAACAATGAGCACAACACAAAAAGTGACTTAGGTAGCTTTTGACACAAAAAGAACCGACAACCAAAATCTGTAATGTAGGAAATATTGACAGATTCCCCATATAATTGGAAAAGAAACCAACCAGAGGAGTAAGAAAACTTTGAATCGGGAGAAGGCCAAAATACTAGGACCCAACTGTTGATAGACTCAAAACCGGTGCTTTGTTCAAGGAAACAAGACTTGTTGCCATGATGTAAAAAACATGTGAATGAACTTCCCTTCCCCTCTTTCTTGTAAAGGTTTAACGAGTCCAAGAAAGCAAAGTCGGGACCATCTTCATTTTTGGCAAGCTCGAAGAAAAGACTTAAGAATACTTGATAAAGCATTGATTCATGGATTTTACAAGCCCGAACTAGTACATGCTCGACGGTGTTTTCATAGTTCAGAGAGTCTGAAAACTCCAAAGAAGACTCCAGGGGGGTGCTTTTTCATCCAATTTAGTCTCATGAGGCCGAAAAAGTATAAAACAAACCACAAAAGAACTCTCTTAGCTTCCGAAGAAGTAAGGCGCACCTTTTTCATATTTAGTCAAGAAGGTCTGAAAAAGGTTAAATTACCACCTACCCAACGCTCCTTCAAGAGCAGCATATAGCTTGAGTTTTACAAGTGTGAAGGAAGGAAAGATCACTCAGAAAGATCCATTTGATTACGAGAAATGGGGCTTACAACAGTAAACTCTATGCTTTGTTCTTTAGGGTTTAACGAGCATGACAAAGACATAAAGTACACTCGAAATCTTTTTCATGTTTAGGTCCAGAGCATGAAAAAGAGAAAACTAAGCTCATACCGGGGGTTCCTTTTCCGTAAGTTTAGTCCCTCAGGTCCGGAAAAGTTATAAACCTATGCCTGAGAATACTCTTCTCAATTCCGAAGAAAAGAGAGTGTTCCTTTCTCATATTATTCCACATGGTCCGAGAAAGAGATAACCTACCACCAATGTGGATGCCCATTCACATATTCTTAACGAGCCTGAACGGACAAGTTTACTCGACAGTCAAGTCTATTTTGAGGAGTCAAACCTGGGCCTAAAGAAACTCAATATCTTTCCCGTGAAATTTTAACGAGTCCGGAAAAGTCAACTCATGGCCTCCTTACTGTTTTTAATGAACTCGAAGGAGAGCATAAATAATGCTCTAAATGCGAGGAGACGAGTGTCATAGACAGGCGAAACTAGTTCCAAGCGCAAGGAACAAACCTATGCATAATGCAAGGAAAGTGAGCAAGATAAGGACACTCGGGGAATGTCTCCTCAGGGTAAAAGGTGTCAAGTTGCAAAGGCAAAATGATACAAGGCTTAGCGACAATGAGAACAAAGATGAGGGCTTATACAACGAGCTAAAAGCGTGGAAGCTGGCTTCAAGCTCAAAAGCGCGAGCAAGATACATGCAAATGCAGTTACAACATGAACAATAAGACAAGGTTAGTAAACAATTGTGAATCCAACTAAGAATCCTGTCTCCAAGAAACAACAACATTAGGATCATATTCAAAAGAAAAGTTCTGATGTAGGTTACTTTGGCATAAACACATGCGACTTTGCTATCTTCTACAAAAGGTAAAGTCAAGGCAGAATCGACCGAAGAAGATTCTATAGAACCAAGGCTCGAGGGTTTATAATCAGTAAGATCAACCTCACAAGGAGAGCAAAAATCAACAAAGGATATAGAGTCTGGAGGAACAAACTCAATATCACAGGAGTTGAAAAATTCATAAGAAAAATCAAACTCATCAAGATCACTGACTTGTTGTTCAAAGGAAGAGTCAAAAGACTCAACAAGACCAACATAAGAAGAAAGGTCAGGATTACTAGGCAAATCAGGGTTAGACTTAGTCACAACTGAGCCAACCTCCAAAAGAAGGTTAGACTGTATCAAAGACTCTAGGAAGACTTCATCCAAAGGAAGGAGATCATCCGAGATAGGACACATGTCTAAACTTTCAAATGGATTGACAGAGTGGAGAGCAAGCTCCACAGTCTGTATAGGATGACTCACCTGGTCAACTGCTGGGACCAAGTCCCAAGAAGGTAAGCATGGAAACAGAGGCTGCTTCTCAGTAGCAATTGAATGCAAAGGACATGAGGCCACGTAGCTCACCTGTGGCAAGGTAGTGTCTATAGAAACACTGGGAATCAATAAAGGAAAAACCTAGTCTCTAGTTGGGTCAAGAGACGGATCAAGAAAATCCAACTGATCAACAGTGACAATTTCTTCGCCATGATTAAAGTACATCACATGAAAGAATATTGACACCACAGCTTGCATGGCATAGATATAATCACGTCCAAGGAGCATATTGAAGTCCAAGGGGTCTTCTATCACCATGAAGTCAACTAAGATGGTCTTCCCACCCAAAGTAACAGGTGTTTGAGAAAGAATTCCCAAGGCTATACTAGTTCTTCTATGAAATGCCAGTAATTGACTAGAGGTCGACACAAGGCTGGGAGATCCCATGCCTCGCCAAGCACGAGCAGACAAGATACTAACTGAGGCTCCTTCATCAACAATACAACGAGCAATCGTGTATGATTCAACTTTGACCTTTATCTGGAAAGGTGCATCAGAAGGAAGGTGCGGCTCAACTAGGCTATCCCAATCAAAGGAAGCAATCTGAGAGCTTGGTGGGGATTGATCTGAAGCGAGTTCAGTGCCCCCTTGTTCAGTAAGTTTTGAACTGGCAGTGAAGAAAATGTGACTAGTAGACACTTCACTCTCCAAAGGAAGAGTGGGATTGATTGATAATGGAATCGATTTAACTGCTTCGAGAAAGTGACTCTCTAAAGGGAGAGTGGGATTGACCAAAGATGACATTGGTTTAATCACATCAAGATCACTCTACGAAAGAAGAGTGGGATCGACCAAATTTGAGATTGGATCGACCAAATTTGAGATTGGTTCAACCACTTGATCAACCGAAGGTTGAGTAGGTTGTTTAGAAACTATAGGTTGTTTAGGAGAAGGAAATTCTTGAGTCTTGGACCACACTCTTCGTGCCTCTGTGATAGCAGGACACTGGTGAGTAAGATGATCTCGCTCGCATAGCTTACAAGGGAACTTAAGTTTGCACTTAGAACTACCAGTTTTCTCAACGGTGTCAACATGACTAGCAGTGGCTGACTGTTTGCTCTTAGCATGACCTACAGAGGTTAAGAGTTTGCCCCCAGCATGAACACCAGAGGCTGGGTGACTAGGTCCAACCTGACTAAGAGAGGCTGGTTGTTGAGAGACTTCAAAATGTTCAAAAATGGGATGACCATGAAACCAAACTCTTCGCACCTCCGCAATACAAGGGCATTTATAAGTAAGGTGGTCTCCCTCACAAAGCTTACAAGGAAACTTGGGCTTGTGTTTTGAACGGTTAGTCTTTTCAACAGTGTCAACATGACTCGTAGTGGCTGACGGATTGTCTTTAGCATGAACCACAGAGGCTGAGAGACTGCCCCCTGCATGACCTGCAGAGGATGAGAGACTGGTTCCAACATGTCCTACAGAGGTTGGACGAGCACCACCAGCATGAACAACAGAGGCTGAATGGCTAGGATCAACATGCTTTGTAGCAGTTGAGTGTGTGCCCCCAGCATGAACTTCAGAGGCTAGGTGGATAGACCCAACATGACTTGCAGAGGTTGGATGGGGAGGTTCAACTTGAACAACAGAGGTTGAACACGTGCCCTCAGCCTGAACTGCAAAGGTTGGGTGACCGGATCCGACGTGACCTGGAAAGGTTGGAAGGATCCCACCAACATGATCAACAAAGGTTGGATGGTGAAGATCAACTTGACTTTCAGAGGTTGAGTGCTTAGATCCAACATGACCTGCAGAGGTTGGATAGGTGCCCCCAACATGAACTCTATAGGCTGGGTGGTGATGTTCAACTTGACTTGCAGAGGTTGAACGGGTGCCCCCTTTCTTATGTGCCTTCTTCGTATTCCTCCTTCTTTTACTCCTTTTAGACTGCCGGTTACTAGTATCAGTACTTTCACCGCATGAGGTAGAAGGAGGAGGAGAATCAACTACAGGTGAAGGGGAAGCAGTATTTTGATGCCCTTGGTATAAGGAGCTTACTTGAGAAGCATCAAGATCATTCAGGACGGTTGGAGTGGAAAAAAACCACACCGGTAGTGCTAGGGTGAATCCAGGTAGATTCAGGGTGGTCATCAAGGGAACACCAACATTCCCCATGAGAGGAATAGTACAAGGAGTTCCCAGCATAAGGATCTCTTGGTTGGTGTTCAAAGAGGTGTTAGCAATAGTTTCAAACCAGGAGACAAAATCTGAGGTTGACAGGAAACCAAAATTACAAAGCACACACCTAAAGGCACACTAAGTACAGACAAACCACACATCACTCACTAAAAATTCCTAAATCCAAACAGACAAATAGGTATAAGATACGCTTTCCAAAAGAAAGCTGAGAGATAGTTACTTGGTGTCCCTGTAGATGTTCTTAGGCACAAGTGAAGGAATCACCCACCACCCTCCCACATCTTCTACCGGGGTTACCTTCCAAGCCCGTCCAAGGTCAACCAGAAATAGCCTTCTAGTGTACCTGTGTATCAACCCTAGATGTCAAAGAGACTAAAGGCTACCTTAACTATATTGACAGTCTGGGGGGATAGTCGCAAGCCTGGTTCGTACGCATGGGCAGGGTAGAAAAGCCCGAAACCCTGTCTAAGATAGAATCCCCAAATGCGCAAAAACCTTGGTCTATGCTTTGACAAGGAATCAGAGGGTTATCTCCTCAGTCCAAGTCTCCATGCGGCCTCGTGCTTAACTCCCGTTTGAGAGGAGCTTCCCAGATACAATCAACGTAGAAAAGGGTTTACCTAGTGATTGACCAACTATGTCTGAAATTTTGTACTTGTGGGGAGTTTAAACTCCCTATCCCACAATTCTAGCCTGAGCTAGTTGGTGTATGACCCTATAAAATAAAACTTACTAATAATTTTTAAATTATATCGTTTATTTTAAGGGCTATTTTTAATTAGAGGGTAAATGGCATGAAACTTATGTGGTGTTTTGACTCAAAGTTGAAAGAAAATGACTAAGCAAAGAGAAATGAAATGCAAAAAGCAAAAACTATTCTCTTTCTTTTTCCAAATAGAAACTTGAAAGCCACAAAAGAACAAATTCTTTTTATTTTTTATTTTCGAAAACAATGATATGCTATGCAATCTAGACTAAAAAAATAATCTACATGCATATAAAGCAAACATGTGTTTTTTTATTTTTCTTTAATAAATGCAAAAGAAAAACAACCTATCAACTAATGTGAGCAAGTAATGTAAGCAAAGCAAATAGACAACTACTCTACACCCCACAAACAAACCCTAGGTTTCCCTAAAGTTGGTTATCAACCTCTCTTGAAAGGAAGGCTCACATAGGTAAACAAGCCAACAACTTTGGAAAGATGAGACTAAGCAATAAGACTGACATAAACAAAGGTCAAGAATTCCCAAGTATCAATCTAAACCTACAAACAGAGGTTGCCCAGTACCTTGTCCAACAAGGTCAAGCCAAAAAAGGAGGTGGGGGGAAAAGCAACAAAAACAAGTATACGTTCTTTTTATTTTTATTTTATAAATGCAAAAGAAAAACTACCTACAAACAAAAGTATGCAGATAACAAGAAACAAGCAAAAGGAACTCTGCTATACAACCACCAAACAAACTCTAGAATGAACTAAAGTCAGTATAAACCCTACTTGGAAGGAAGGCTTGCATAAGAGACAAGTCAACTACTTTGGCATGGTGAAGTTAACCAACAAAAGAAGAAGGAAACCAACACCAACAAGCTTTTGAACTCAGAAAAATATCACTAACAGAAGCTGACTAGAAACATAAGCCAAAAATCATGCCAAGCAAAGGAGGTGGGGGGAAAGAGCAAAGAACAAACCCTAATGCTATAAAAAGACTTACCACATAGATAAAGAACAACCAACAGGGATGACACTAACTCCCTGAAGTCATGCACCTGCAGAGGACCCCAAAAGACCTACCAAAACACCTTCAAACAGAAGAAAAAACCACAAAAGAGGATAAAAACACTATTTAAAGGGGCATACATGAGTTTCACTACTGACAGGTCGCGTGTCATACGTGGGTTGATAGCACAGCAAGTCGCGTGTACAAGCACATGCGAGTTGTATTACTGACAAGTCGCATATCATATGCAAGTTGACAGTATAGAAAGCCGTGTGTACCGAACCAGACACGCGACTGTTCAGTCTGCAACTTGCGTATGGGTGGAAAAACTCCCAAAAATGTCAAAAACTACCTTAGGAAGGCAGGGGAAGTGTGCTATCAGAATTAGAAGGTGTTCCTAAGTGGAAAGAAAGACCTAAAACTTCACAAAAGGATGAAAGAAAGACAAAGAAACCCCAAACAGACAAGGCTCTCCCCAGCGGAGTCACCAGTTCTGTTGTAAAGGAAAGTATCATATGGCTAGGGTTTAAGAGGCCATCAACGTACTGGGGTTGAAAGGTGGATGCAAATGGTTATGTAAGTAAATACAAACAAGATTCAGAGATTAGAATGGTTCATACCTTAGCCAACCGAAGGTTGATCCAAGCTGCCCTTCAATCCTTTTCTTGCTCCTCTCGCTCCAAGAGACCTAGAAAACGAATTATACCTTCCTCAAACCAATATGACCACATATAAATTAATGATAATCAAAGAAACATGAAATAATGATCTGACTAACATCATCATATGATCATAAACATAGATTCAATCACACATTGAACAATGATTTGGGAAGAAGAAGGACATCACATCTTTATTAATCTTGAAAACAAGTACAAGTATATCTTCTCTTCAAGTTCGACACCTCACGAAACCTTGATCTGGTTCTGCTGCTTCTCTTCTCCAAGGAACTCAGTCTCCAAGCTCTGCAACATAAGGAGAATGCTTCTAGGGCAAAGGTGTGGGGAAAGAGAGCTCCAATTGCTCCAGCATAACAATGTAAAGATCCAAGTCCCCTCTCATGGACCTCCCTATCTCTATTTATATGCTTAATGAAGAGTTAGGGTCGAAGACAAAGTAGTTACAACTAAAGGAGTCAGTTGCATAACTACCCAAACTACCCAAAATTCAAAATTCATATCTTTTTGACATTTTCAGGAGGCGTACGTGGGTTGCAGAGACAACAGTCACGTACACGAGGAGTACACGCGGGTTGCAATGCAGAAAAGTCGCGTATTTAATGCGTACGCGACTATTATATATAGCAACTCGCGTACGTACGCGAATTTCCTTAAGGGAAAGTCGCGTACACATCAAAAACTCATTTTTAGGGTATTTTTGGGAATTCTCAAACTTTTGTGTCTTCTAGAAAGTTTTAGCTAACAAAAATATCTTTCCAATGGTGCAAAGATGAGGTCAAATGGAGTTATAGAACTCAAGATATGGGTCCTCCAAGTTAGGTGTTTTTTTAGTGACTTTCATGAAGTGTTGTCATGGAAGTGTCGACATGCGACGGAATCATGGGAAAGTGGTCACAGGTAGAGATGTGTCATTTTGAGCTATAACATTGATCCACATACACCTCCTCCCATGGAAGACCATTAAGAAATGTGGTCTTCATATCCATCTAGTTGATCTTCCAACTAATCTCTGCTGCTATGGAGATCACTGCTCTTATCAAGGAATATTGAGTAACCATCATAAATATCTCATCATAATCAAATCCCTCTACTTGTGAAAACCCATGCACCACAAAACAAGCCTTAAATGTCCCCACATTTCCATTTGTATCATGCTTCACCTTGTAAATCCACTTGGAAGTCAACACAGACTTCCCTTTTGGTCTCGGTACGATCTCCCAAATATTTTTCTTCACGATGGAATGGTACTCTTCCATCATGGCATCTCTCCAAACATGATGTTGAGAGGCCTCCTCAAAAGTGGAAGGATTTGAATCACAAATACTAGCAACCAATGCCATACCCAACCTGTCTGACATCCTGATGTATTTGACTGGTTTCTTGGGCGCTCCAATTGTCTCTACTTCCTTCAGGGTCTCCCAAAGCCACTTGGGATTCCTCTTCCCTTAATACTACTCCCACACTAGTGTATCATCCTCTAAAGAACTACCTGAAGTAGATGGACTAGAAACCAATGGACTAGTAGCTGGTGAACTAGTCACTACTGAACTCTATGATTGAATAGTTGAAACTTGTGAACCTGTAACCTAAGTACCAAAACTTGTCCCTAGAGAACCTGTTGACTGTAACAATGAACCTGTAGAACATGTGCTTGTAACCTATGGCCCTATCACCTCAGAAACCTGTGACCCTACACTCTGAACTGTTGAACTCTGAGGTGCACTCATCTGAGGTGGGGAGGCATGCTTCTCCCCCTAATCTGATTCCCTGGACTTCCTGAAGGCCTTCTCCTCAAACCTCACTTCCTACCTCACAACAACCTTCATCTAGGTAGGAGGATAAACACAGAAGGCCTTCGAAGTATCATCATATCCCATGAAAATTCCCTTCTCTGTAGTGGGATCCAACTTTCTCCTCTTCTCATAAAGGACACGAGAATAAGTCAGGCAACCAAATATGTGAAAATGACCAACCTAAGGCTTCTTGCTTGTCAACATCTCCTCAGTAATGTTGTTCCCCAAAGAACGATGGGGACTCCAATTATGAAGATATACAACTGTTTCATTATTCGACCCAAAGTAAGAAAGGAAGACTCTGATCATGAATCATGGCTCTTGTTGCTCCCACTATAGCTCTACTCTTCCTTTCCGCAACTCCATTCTGCTAAGGAGTATATGGAACTATCAACTGTCTCTGAATTCCCTCCTCTCTGCAAAACTCATCAAAAGAAGTGAAGGTATACTCCCCTCCATTATTTGATCTAAGTGCCTGAATCCTCCTCCCAGTTTAGTTCTCCAAAAGAGCCTTAAACCCTTGTAACCTCTATAAGACCTCCTTGGATTTTATGTTGGTTGTGGAGCTTGATCTTCTAGATTTAGAGATGTTATTCTTCAACTGTGTTTGTACCCCATTTTTAATGTACACTCATCCCAACTAGGGGGTGCGGGGGGACATCCCCCTCCCCGTGGGGTTCCGGGGGGTCCCATCCCCCTTGCTTGGGGGCTCTAGGGGAAGTGTCCCCAAAAGAATTTTTTTGGGATGTTTGATGGCCAACAGTTTGAAGACCCATGGTATTGGGTGACCCATAATATTTTCCCATGGTAATTCCCCTATAAAAGGAAAACATTTTAATATGATTGTGTATTGTATTGTACCATTGTAAAACAATCTCTATGATTGTGTGAGAGAGACTATGAGATAATGAAGAGGAAGTGCAACGAGGTTGCTGCAGGTTACATCCCTTCATTTTGTTGGATAGTATAATAATAAAGGATTGACAATTTCTATGTGGACGTATCCCATCTTGGGTGAACTACATTATATATGTGTCTCTCTTGTAATGTGTTTAATATTTGCATCTTATTTAATTATTTAATTGTTATTGCTCTACTATCCTATTTTTTTATAACAATTAGTATCAAAGTCAAAAGGTTTGTTTGCCTGGTAAACTCGCAGGACAGAAGGGTTCCTGGTTCGAATGGGAGCAATGGAAAAAGAAGGAAAGTTTAGGGTCGAGAAATTTAACGGCCAAAAATACCAATTATGAAAGACGCAAATGGAGGACTATCTATACCAGAAGGATCTATACCTACTGTTGGGTGGAAAAACAAAACAACCGACGACTATGGAGGATGAATAATGGGAGGTTCTTGACATAAAGACACTGGGAACAATACGGTTGTGCCTAGTTTCGTTAGTAGCTTTCAATATCTCAAAAGAAAATAAAACAGAGCGTGTGATGAGCGCATTGGCTAAGCTCTAAGAAAAACCATCGACTTCCAACAAGGTATTTTTAATGAAGCATTTATTTAATATGAAGATGTCAGAAAGTGGATATGTTGTTGACCATTTACATGAATTTAATATGCTTACTAGTCAGCTAAGTTCTGTAAAATTGAACTTTGATGATGAGGTTAGGCCTCTTCTAATCTTGTGCTCATTGCCAAAAAGCTGGAACAGCTTGGTAATGGTTGTAAGTAACTCTGTCCCTGGTTCAAACACTCTTAAATTTGATGATGTTGTTGGTGTTATTTTTAGCGAGGAAATGTGAAGAAAAAGCATAGGTGAGACATCAGGTAATGCATTGAGCATGGGGAGCAGGGGAAGAAAAAAGGAGAGAGGAAGGAGCCCATGTAATTGCATCAAGTCTAGAAAGGGCAAATCTAAGTCCAGATTTGGAAAGATAGAGTGCTAGAATTGTGGTAAGAAAGGACATATGAAGAAAGATTGCAGAGCTCCAAAGAAGAAAGGAGATGGGCAGTAGGAGACTAGTCAGGAAGCAAATGTAGCAGGTGATGTGTTACAAGATGATTTGATTCTTGCATTAGATAATACTAGTGATTATTAGGTAGTAGATTCAGGGACTTCATGTCATGCTACACCCCATAGGAAATTCTTTGATGATTATGTTCCAAGTGATTTTGGGCATGTTTTATTGGGGGACGATGAACCATGAAAAATTGTTGGAATGGGTAAGGTACAAATTAAGTTAAATAATGGAAATGAATGGCTCCTAAACGATGTAAGGCATATCCCTGCTATGAAAATAAATCTGATCTCAACAGGGAAGTTGGAAGATAGCGGTTGTTTGTCTACGTTTGGAAAAACGTGGTGGAATATAACTAAAGGATCACTTGTAATAACAAAAGGAGATAGGATAGGTATGTTGTATTTATGTCCTCATAATATTGATTATTCTATCTCTTTATCTTCCATAAAAATAGGTGCAGCATTGTGGCATCATATGCTTGGCCACATGAGTTAGAAGGGGATGTAGGTTCTCCACTCAAGGAATTTTCTTCCAGATCTGAAACAAGTAAGTTTTGAATACTTTGAGAAATGTGTTTATGGAAAACATAAGAGAGTTAGATTTCTCAGTTTTGGGAAACAAAAGAAGAGTGAAAAGTTAGAGCTTGTGCATACATATGTATGGGGACTGACTTAGGTACAATCTCTTGGTGGATGTCGTTATTATGTTACTTTTATTGATGATGCAACTAGAAAAACTTGGGTTTATTGCATTAGACATAAATCTGATGTGTTTGCTACTTTTAAGAAGTGGAAAGCTTTGATTGAGAATGAGATAGGAAAACCGTTAAAATGTCTCATATCGGATAATGGATGTGAATATTGCAGCAAGGAGGTTGATAGTTAATGTTCATACAATGGGATTTGTAGAGAGAAGACAGTCCCTAGAACACCACAAGAAAATGGTGTGTCAGAAAGAATGAATAGAACGATCATGGAGCATGCAAGGTGTATGCAATTGCATGCAGGGTTTCCCTTACAGTTTTGGGTTGATAGTGTAGATAATGTTGTTTATTTAATAAACAGAGGGCCTTCTAGCGCTTTGGATGGTGGGATTCTAGAGGAAGCATGGATAGACAAAAAAGTAAACTACTAATTTATGAGAACTTTTGGTTGTGAATAATTTGTTCATATTGATAAAGAAAATAGAACAAAGCTTGAGGCTAAATCGAAAAAATGTACCTTTATTGGATACGGGGTTGATGATTTTGGTTATTGCTTATGGGCTTATGAAAAACACAAAATCATTTGGAGTAGAGATGTAGTATTCAATGAAAAGGTTATGTATAGAGTTCAGTTGTAGGGAAAGAAAGAGGAAAAGGAAAACAGAGAGTACACAGTGCTTGGTGAAATCAAATAAAATGGAGTTCCAAAGGCAGTAGAAAATCAAGAGCCACAACAGGCACCTCAAACTCCTGCAAATGTAAGAATATCTACCAAGTTAAGTAGACCCCCTGAACAATACTCTTCTTCACTGTATTTTTAGTGATGATTGATTATGGCAAACCAGAATGTTATGAAGATGCAATGCAGGTAGAAACTAAAAAGAAGTGGGAGCAATGAATGGATGAGGAGATGGAATCATTAGTAAGGAATAAGACATTGGATTTGGTTGAGTTGCCTACAGGGAAAAGAGCATTGTAGAATAAATGGGTTTACAGGTTTAAGGAAGAAGATGGAGGCAAGAAGCGGTACAAGGCTAGACTTGTTGTAAAGGGGTTTGCACAAAATAAAGGTATAGTTTTTGATGAAATATTTTCTCTTGTTGTTAAAATGACTTCAATTAGGACTATTTTAAGTTTAGTGGCGGTAGAAGATTTGCATCTTGAACAGTTAGATGTAAAAACAACCTTTCTCCATGGGGATTTGGAGGAAGATATTTATATGCAGTAGCCACATGGGTATGAGGTCAAAGGGAAGGAAAATTTGGTTTGAAGCTTGAAGAAGAGCTTGTATGGCTTGAAACAAGCTCAAAGGCAGTGGTATTTAAAATTTGATAAGTTTATGATAGAACAAGGTTATAGTAGATGACATTCTTACCACTGTGTTTATTTCAAGAGGCTAGATAATGGAAGATATATTATCTTGTTATTATATGTGGATGGAATGCTTGTTGTCCAACAATTTGCGGACCCATGATATTGGGTGACCCGTAGTATTTTCCTATGGTAATTCCCTTATAAAAGGAAATCATTGTAATACGAATGTGTATTGTATTGTAGTATTGTAAAACAATATCTATGATTGTGTGAGCAAGACTGTGAGAGAGTGAAGAGGAAGTGTAGTGGGGTTGCTGCAGGTTGTATCCCTTCATTTTGTTGGATGGTATAATAATAAAGGACTGTAGATTTCTGTGTGGACATAGCCCATCTTAGGTGAACCACATTATATCTGTGTATCTCTTGTAATGTGTTTAATATTTGCATCTTTTTTATTTATTTAATTTTATTTCTCTGCGATCCTGTTTTTTCTAACAATTTCTTGCTCTTCAGGAAGTAGATCCAAGTATTCCTGGAATAGTCATCGATGAATGTCACATAGTACTCAAAACTTGTCAAGGAAACATATGACATCGGACCGCATAATTCTAAATGTATCAAAGCAAGTACTCCCGATGATTTGTTATCACTGCTCGAAAAAGAATTATTGGTGTACTTTCCTAAAGCACACCTTTTGCACACATCATTGTGCTCTGTGTTGAACTCAAGCAAGCCAGTCACCATGTCCCTTAACATCCTTAGAGTTGGACGATGCAAATGAGTCATCCTCTTATGCTATATATCTCGCATAAGTCACTGTTAATGCTATGCACCAAAGCATGTTGGGGATGAAATAAGAGTTTTTACATCTTCCCACATATAAATCCAATAACAAAAGAAGCAAATGGCCCTAATCCCTAAGGAAAAACATGCACATGTATATTAAGGAAGTATACTCCAAGTCCCCTATCCTTGATCATGGAAATTGATATCAAGTTATTTTTCATCCCAGGGACATACAAGACATCTCTCAAAGTCATGGGACTCATAAAATCCATATGAAAGGTAAGGATCTCATGTCCAACTACTCTAACAACTGTGTCATCCCTCAACACTACTTCCACACCCATGCATGTTTGTGAAAGCTTGAAAACATCTCCCGAGCACCTGTCATATGGATCAAGGCTCCAGTGGCAATGCACCAAGTGTCTGTGGTGGATGCACTCATAGAATGGCCAATCAACAATGATTACTCTCTCTCATTCTCAATATAAGCACTGGCGATGGAAGCTCTCTCAAAATGACCAGCAAAGAGAGAAAACTCTCTCAAATATAGATTGATCCAACCAGTAGTTGGCAGGTTGTCAAGCTTTGATAGAGTTATCACTTCAACTACTTTGATTACTCTGACTGCTTCGACATGTTCACTTCAACAGGTCCTCCTCGACAGGTCCACCTCGACATACAACATACCAACATGCTTTATCTACGACGGTTGAAATTCTGAATCGTTATAACTTCTTTGTAACTGAACGTAACAAGTAGTCACCCAAACATCTTAGCATCCTATATAATCATGTACACTAATGTACTATACATATTCAGATTCCTCCATCTTTCATGGAGAAGAAGTAATAAATTGGTTCGAAACCTTGCATATTGTATGTGTCTATACTTTCTGTTGACCTAAGTGCATTTCCTTCTTTGCTTGTTCTTTTTGTATGCTTCTGCCATAACAGTACTCGACTCATTCAGTCGACTGTTGTCCCCAGCGTGCACCTGGGCACGACCTGGATCTTTGGTATTAGAGCTAAATTTTGTTCAGAGCTTAAGTTACATAAGCACTTCCATCGAAGTTATTTAACTTATGCCTGTTCAAACATGCTCACAAACTCAGTAACACAAGCAGACACTTCCTTTGACTTCAGAAAATATGGCCGAAGAAGTAGACAATAAACATGCAACACAAGAGACATAACGACTCATAGAAAAAGCACTGGCTCACCAGCAGACTGAAATGTTCACCCAGCTCAGTGAGATTCTCATGAGAGTCACTTCGAACTCCGGGGAATCCTCGACGTGGCATCACTCCGCTAAAACTAGCCCCTTCAAAGTGCAAATGAATCTAGACATATCGAAACGTGAAGGCAAGATTGACGCGGAATCTGTTGACAATTAGGTACAATAACAAGAATCTTACTACTCGGTAAATCAACTCTCCGAAGCGGAAAAAGATCGCCATTACATCTTTGAAGATGTCAACCTCCGTACACTGCTGGTGGGAGATTATATCGACAAAGCTGGAAAAAGAAGGTGACCCCATAGACACATGGGTAAAATATGTTGAATATGTCCAAAAGAATTTCTACCCACCCAAGTATCTTGAACAACAGTATAAGAAGTGGCAACATCTAAGGCAGTGGAAAGACCAGTCCATACAGAGTTACACTGATGAGTTTTATCGACTCATGGATAGACTTGGCATCCAAGAAGAAGAGAAATTCTTATCCTGAATTACTCCAATGGTTTATCCCCATACATACAACAAGAGATGGAGTTTCTGATTGTCAGTATGCTTGAGGATGCATTTCATTACACCAACAAGCTTGAAGCTAGACAGAAAGGAAAAGCACATTTCACGACCAAGCCAACATGTCAAACATCTGACAAGAAGTCACTGACCGACTCTGACAAGTTCAAGAACCCTTCTCAACCGATTATTCCAAAGCCTGATCATCAAAAGAAGAAATTTCATAAAGACAAGAGGGATCACAATAAACAAGCTCCTCCGGGAAATGGTGTGGTATCACATCTCAACATGGCATGATATGTCAGAATGTAAAGCTCGGAAGACATTTTTGGAAAAATTGTTGACATCCAACTTGTCTGACATAACCCTGGTAGAATCTTATCCATATGCATCAACCCTCTTGGCCTCGACCTCGACCACTTCGATAGTCTCGACTATCGTCGATGAGGAGGAACGAGAGTGCCTATTTCATACACGAATATGGTTTCAGAAAAATCCATTACATATGATTGTGGATAGCGGTAGCTATAAGAACTTCGTTTCTGAAGATCTTGTGAAGAAATTAGGTCTTGTCACCACTCCACATCCTCAACCTTACAATATCAATTGGATGAAGGATGGACATGAACTAAGGATCACACGCCAATGCAAACTCACCTACTTCGTTAAGCTTTTCGAGGATGAAGTACTCTGTGATGTGGCACCAATTTCTATAGTTGATGCCCTGTTCGAAAAACCTTACCTATGGGATCGACAAAGTACATATAAATCACGAACTCATAAGGTGATTGTAAAAATATGGAATCAATGAGACAACCCACATCAACGGTTGTTATGATATCTGCCAAACAAATAAAGAAGCTTATCATTCATGCTCAAAAGTTCGCATTAACCAATGCACCTGCAACCTTCATGAGATATATGGATGACCTTCTATGACCTTTCATCGGTAAATGTAATGTCCCTTTTTGTAATTTTTTTTAAAATGCCCAATTTTCCAATTTTTTCACAATTTTGGCTCTTGACTAATTTTGATGTATAGACCTCCAAATTGACCCAAATGCTTCCAAATTTTCTCTGAAGGTACATGAATGATAATATAACTTAAATATCATGATCATGTATATTTTTTTACCTCCCAATTACTTCTGTAAACTTGTTTAATGTTCTGTTAAAAGTAGGAGTCTTTACTAGCAAATTGGGGCTCCAATTCCCCCTGGGTAATTGCCGGAAATGGCTTCACAAATGATCCCAAATTCACTTGAATTTCTGACTAGAGGCTGGTTATGTGTAAGGGACCTTTTCAAAGTCTCATATGCATAATGGTTCATTTTATACAGTCTGTTATGACACTTTCCAAAACAACTCCCAAGTCACAATTTCAACCCTTGGGGAAAATGCACCAAATCTTCTCCCAATGCAATAAAAATGAGTAAAATGGCTTCCAATGCTTGATTAATGAACATGAGAATTGAAATAAACATTAATTATAGTCCATACATCATACATTTATCAGAGATACATTCCTCCATTCGAAATAATAAGCATTACCATGGCATATATCAAAATAAAGTGGAAATGGTCATTGTTTGCTCATTAAAAGTCATTTTGACAGACAACTATTGGGAATTTCGACTTGAAACTTTATGAGAATGAATAAAATATAATATTTAACTAATTCCAATCATAAATGGACAATTAAAGGCTCTCCCAATTCGAAATCATCAGCATTGCAATGGTTCACAACAAGATAGCGGGGCAATGACACTATTTCTTCATTGTTCAAAATTTTTACATGAATTATTTTGGGTATTTATACCTGAGAGTCTTATAAACATGAAATACAGAGCATATACATCAGAACATAAGATAATGACCATTAGAATCTTCCCCAAAGAGATCAATAGGTCACCCAAAGCGCAATCCCTCCATTAGCATGAATATGGTGTGAAAACTGGAAATAGTTGAGAGAGAGTACTGCAATAGAAGAATCCACATTATTTCCTATAGCTTACACCTGAAAATAAGACTCCATTAAATCTCCATAAAATACCTGAGTGGCCTTTCCAAACACCAACTAGGATGGGAATCTCTGACCCTCAAAATTGGCTTAAGCAAGAAAACTAGTCATCCACTAGCTCTCACAATTCACAAATGACAATTTCACAAATGAGAAAAAGCTTATTCTCATGGATGATCCCTATATTTTATAAAAATTATTGGTATTCTAAGGTTCCAAATCCATTCGTAAACCAAATCCAAGTCGAATTGGTGTGGCTGCTCATGCTATGGCATGTGGCCTCTCTCTTCACCTTCCCTCTTCTCCCAAATTTGAGTAGGAGCCTCTTGGCCTTCTCCAACTCCCAATTTCGACATCCAAGATGCTCTATTCAGGCCTGACATGTCAGTATGTCAGCCTTCATATCTTACTTGGGTCATAACTGTCATAGAATCTCCATCATTGGTGTCATAGCTGTCATAAATGTAAGGGGAATCTAGCCAAGTGTCCATGAAACTCCCATTTGGCTCTTCCTCTCCCATGTAAGTTACAATTCATCCCAAATTCAACCTATGAAGTACATTGACAAGTATATTAACCTCATAATCCATCCCAAAACATTAGACTTCCCATAGATTCAAAATTACAAGAGGAGGATACCATTTAACATAGGAATTCTAGCTAGTGTGGGCCCCATAGTCTCCATGTGTCTTCATGCTCTATTGCCACTTCCATTTTCTCTTGTATTTATTAAATAAGATCAATTATTAAATATTTATCCCCTTCTAATGTCTAAACATCATTTTTTATCCCCCTTATTCCAAATCTCAAAGCTTCCACCCCCAGCCTAGGAAACTAGTGATTTTCCTCCTTGGCAATTATTTGACTTTTAGCATCCATTTGACAACTTTCATGAATACGAAAAATGTGATTTGGACATTGTGATCCAATGCCAAATTTGGGACATTACAAATCCTCCCTTCCCAATATTTCTTATCGTCAAGCAATTTCAAACATGGTTGTTGAAGGACCGACTTTCTGTATGATTCTTTGAAGTTGCCACTGAGCTGCCCACCTTGAGTCTTTGAGATTTCATGAAGATTTCAGAGAGGAACCACCATGCTTGCTTCTGCACTAATCTGATTAACATCACCTTATTAAATGGGGAATCCATCTCCCATACTGCTTGTTTCCCAAAGAATTTGAAATCAATGGGACTCAAAACTATCCCAGGGTCCCATTGCTTGTATTGCACTCCAATAATTAAGAGTGCTCTCCAATCCATACCATTTGGAAAGAGAATTCCTGGATCCCATTTTCTTGTATGCATTCTTCCAAACATCATGAATGCATAATATATATCATCAAAGTATATAACAACATAATAAGAATGTACATCAAGGAAGTGCCTCACTAAGAAATCATGAAAGTGCTTATACCTCCTAGTGAGTAGACTACCATTTGCCAAGTGCATACATGCTTCAAGTGACCAATCAAATATGCTCCAATGACATAGGTGAGGATCCCATGTCCTATAATTTGGCTCCCAAATAATGTAATATGCATCAAAATAATAATCAGCCATTTTTTCTTTCATCCAAGAAGTGAATGAAGAACATCCACCAAAATATGAACCAAATAAGGAGCAAATAAAACACGAAGACTTCAAGTGTCTCAAATAAGTCTCATCAATACACCCATGAATATGTATATCATCATGAAATAACAGAGGATGTTGGTACCAATAATAATTTTACTCAATCATATCCCTCTTCACCTAGGTGTTGGATGAAGTTCCTCCAACATCAAATGAACCAAGTGTTGAGCAAGAAAAACCATAAGTCTTCAAGTGACTCAAATGAACATCATAGGTGCACCCATGTAGATGTGTATAATCATAATGTAAACAAGGATGTTGATGCAAATGTAAATAATATGGTTCTCTAATAATTCCATCATCAAAAGGAGAAATAGAATTTCCATGCTCTTCATGTGGCACCATAAAAAAGAAACCTTTCACCCATACTTCATTAGGATGACTGCTGCAAAATTTAGAAGTGTAGGATGTAGGAGAAAGAACCAACTCACCCAAATGATCAGTAATTGAAAAAATGTCATAATGTGAAGTATCCATAGGGGTAGGATTATGCAGCTCCTTCAAGAGTGTGAAACCTTTGTCATAGTTTGGTTCCAATGTAGAGGAATCATGTTCTTCTTTAAAAATTGCATACCCTTCATCAATAGACAATTCAAGTTCCTCTTCAACCACATCAAGTGTTTGGATCTCTTCAAGTACATCTTCAAATGCATCAAGTACATTCAAATTTCCAAATTTCTCATGGTCCACCATGTCATGAGAATCCTCCAAACAATCTACCATTTGACAATCTGAAACATAGGAGGAAAAACAAGTGTCTTGCAACTTTTCAAGAAGTTGCTCATTTTGAATTGTGAGCTTATGAATAACTTCATTATTCTTCAAGTAGGATTCATGTATACATTCACTAAGCTCAATGACATTTTTTCTATCAAAAAGCAAAGACATGAAATTACCTTTGATGTTGCACATTGCTCTTTGGATCTTCTCCATGTCTTCATGGAAGGATGGCTCCTCCAAGGAAGTAGCTCTCCAACAAGAATTTGATACCAATGCTTGAGTGTCATGGAGTATGCTAAGGGCCTCTTGGATCTTCTTTTCATTCATCTTTAAGGACCCTTCAAGAAAATGAGGCTCTTGCAAATTAACATCCTCATATTCTTCCTTCTTTCTTGGACCAACTTCATGAAGCTCAAGTGGTGATGGGGAAGTTGATCTTGTTTCTTCTTCAACTGCTACAAGGTCTTCATTTTCATGTTTAATGGAATTTTGGCTTGCAACAACATTTTGAAATATGATCTCTATGTCACCAACATAGAGTTGTGAGCACCCATTAGTAGGTACTCCTTCATAGTTCAAGCATCCATCAGTAGATGCTCTTTGGTCCATGTCCATAGTATAATTTGTTTCAGAATGATATTGAATAGTTTCAAGGTACTCTTCTTCCTTCTCATGTGATGTTTCCTCATCTTTTTCAAAGTCATTTGGGAGTGAATTTCGATCCTCTTCATGTAATGCCTTTTCTTCTTCATCACCCACAAAAATTTGTAGCTCCTTGGTCTCCTCCATACTTGTGCGTTGATTATTATTCCTTAATGAATTATTATTTGAATTATTTTTTATAAATTCCTTCAACCAATCATTAAGGTCTTCACAATGAATAGTTTTATGTGCCAATTTGAATGCTTGATTAACCTACCTGGACATATCATCACCACATGGATTAATGAATTTATTCAATTCATATATACCATCCATAACTTCAATAGGTTCCAATACCATGCTCTTATACCACTGTAATGTCCCTTTTTGTAATTTTTTTAAATGCCTAATTTTCCAATTTTTTCACAATTTTGGCTCTTGACTAGTTTTGATGTCTAGACCTCCAAATTGACCCAAATGCTTCCAAATTTTCTCTGAAGGTACATGAATGATAATATAACTTAAATATAATGCTCATGTATATTTTGTGACCTCCCAATTACTTCTATAAACTTGTTTAATGTTCTGTTCAAAGTAGGAGTCTTTACTAGCAAATTGGGGCTCCAATTCCCCCTAGGTAATTGCCGGAAATGGCTTCACAAATGATCCCAAAGTCACTTGAATTTATGAAAAGAGGCTGGTTATGTGTAAGGTACCTTTTCAAAGTCTCATATGCATCATGGTTTAGTTTATACAGTCTTTTATGACTCTTTCCAAAACAACTCCCAAGTCACAATTTCGACCCTTGGAGAAAATGCACCAAATCTTCTCCCAATGCAATAAAAATGAGTAAAATGGCTTCCAATGCTTAAGTAATAAACATGAGACTTGAAATACACATTAATTACAGTCCATAAATCATACATTTATCAGATATACATTCCTCCATTCGAAATAATAAGCATTGCCATGGCATATATCAAAATAGAGTGGAAATGGTCATTGTTTGCTCATTAAAAGTCATTTTGACATACAAATATTGGGAATTTAGACTTGAAACTTTTTGAGAATGAATAAAAGAGAATATTGAACTGATTCCAATCATAAATTGACAATTAAAGGCTCTCCCAATTCGAAATCATCAGCATTACAATGGTTCACAACAAGATAGTGGGGAAATGACACTATTTCTTCATTGTTCAACATTTTTACATGAATTATTTTGGGTATTTCGACCTGAGAGTATTATAAACATGAAATAAAGAGAATATACATCAGAACATAAGATAATGAGCATTATAATCTTCCCCAAAGAGATCAATAGCTCACCCAAAGCGTAATCCCTCCATTGGCATTAATATGGTGTGAAAACTGGAAATAGTTGAGAGAGAGTGCTGCAATAGAAGAATCCACATTATTTTCTGTAGCTTACACATGAAAATAAGAATCCATTAAAGCTCCATGAAATACCTGAGTGGCCTTTCCAAACACCAACTAGGATGGGAATCTTTGACCCTCGAAATTGGCTTAAGCAAGAAAACTAGTCATCCACTGGCTCTCACAATTCACAAATGACAATTTCACAAATGAGAAAAAGCTTATTCTCATGGATGATCCCTATATTTTATAAAAATTATTGGTATTCTAAGGTTTCAAATCCATCCATAAACCAAATCCAAGTCAAATTGGTGTGGCTGCTCATGCTATGGCATGTGGCCTCTCTCTTCACCTTCCCTCTTCTCCCAAATTTGAGTAGGAGCCTGTTGGCCTTCTCCAACTCCAAATTTTGAACTCCAAGATGCTCTATTCATGCCTGAAATTTCAGTATGTCATCCTTCAGATTTGAATTGGGTCATAAATGTTGTAGAATCTCCATCATTGGTGTCATAGCTACCATAAATCTAAGGGGAATCTATCCAAGTGTCCATGAAACTCCCATTTGGCTCTTCCTCTCCCATGTAAGTTACAATTCATCCCAAATTTGACCTATGAAGTATATTGACAAGCATATTAACCTCATAATACATCCCAAAACATTAGGCTTCCCATAGATTCAAAATTACAAGAGGAGGATACCATTTAACATAGGAATTCTAGCTAGTGTGGGCCCCATAGTCTCCATGTGTCTTCATGCTCTATTGCCACTTCCATTTTCTCTTGTATTTATTTGATAAGATCAATTATTAAATATTTATCCCCTTCTAATGTCTAAACATCATTTATTATCCCCCTTATTCCAAATCTCAAAGCTTCCACCCCTAGCCTAGGAAACTAGTGATTTTCCTCCTTGGCAATTATTTGACTTTTAGCATCCATTTGAAAACTTTCATGAATATGGAATGATTTAGCCATTGTGACCCAATGCCAAATTTGGGACATTACAACAAATTTTTCATTGTCTATCTCGACGATATCTTGATTTTCAGTCGATCATGGGTATAACATGTCAAACAACTTCGACACTCTCCAACAACATCGACTATATCTGAACATGGACAAATGCTCATTTGCGATGACCAACATCAAATATTTGGGGTATGTAATTGAATCTGTAGGAATTCATGTCAACCCAGAAAAGGTATAGATCCTCAAATATTGGCCCATTCCTCAAAACATTCATGAACTAAGAAGTTTTCTTGGTTTGGTGAATTTCTATCAATGATTCATACTTTGCTTCAGTCACATCGCATGGCCTCTGAATCAGTTGACAAAAGGAAATGGGAAAATTGTCTTCAAATGGACACCAACACAACAACAAGATTTTTAACAACTCAAAAACAAGCTTTGTACTGCATCAGTACTTGTGTTACCTGATTTGCATCAGCCACTTGAGATTGAGACGGATGCATCGGACTATGCCCTCGGTGTAGTGATCACTCAGTCAAGTCACCCAGTCGTGTTTCATTCTGAGACTTTCAGCTATACTGTTAGAAGGTACTCGATATATGAAAAAGAACTATATGCCATTATGCAAACCCTTAAGCAATGGAGACACTACATTCTTGGCAAGGAAATGGTCATCCTCACTGACCATAAACCTTTGCAGTTTGCTCCGTACCAGTCAAAATTACAGAGAACTCAAAAACTCAAGTGGATTAATTACCTGCAACAATTTCAGTTGGTAATTAAGTATCGGAAAGGGAAATCCAATGCTGCAGCCGATTGTCTCAGCAGACCAACCATTACTCTACTATCTACAGTAATGAGTATGCAGGGTTATGACACCATTACTTGGCCACAATTGTATTCGATAGACTACGACTTCTTGCAATTTATCGAGATCTTCAGACATACAAGTTGTCTACTATCGACTATTTCTTGAAAGACACCTTGCTATTCAAGCTTGGATAACTTTGTGTACCAACCAGTGAACACCTTTAGAATATCATTTGGGATGTGCACTACAGCAAGACTGTAGGACATTTTGGAGTCGCAAAAACACTTGTTATCCTCCAAAATATTTTTATTGGCCTTCACTTAAATCTGACGTCAACGTACATTCGATCGTGCGTAGTTTGTGCCATTGCTAAACCGTCGAATCGACGACAAGGACTGTACACACCTCTTCTTGTTCCTAGTCAACCATGGGAATCTATTTCTATGGACTACTTGAAGAGATATCCTACTACCGAACATTAGCATGATGTGATATTAGTAGTAGTCTATAGATTTTCCAATATGGCTATACTCATACCACACAAGAAGACTATGACATTATGTGTGGAAACATTATGGCCTCTCGACGACCATTATTTTCAACAGAGATGCTAGATTTGTCAGCACCTTTTGGAAAACCCTCTGGCAATAGCTCGACATGAGACTTTCTTTGTTGAGAACCTTCCATCCGCAGACAGACGGACAGATGGAAGTTGTAAATCGCTTAGTTGTATAATTGCTTCACATGTACAACCACAAGCATCATCGAACATGGGATTACAACCTTCCATACATACAACACAACTACCATCGTACTCAACACAACTGTACGAGCAAGAGTCCAGTTGAGATCTGTTACAAATTTCAACCCTCATTTCCTATCGACTTAATCAGTTCCTTGACATAGTCGAACGACACTGACTTTGAAGGACGAGAAGTTGAGAAAGCGTTGAAGTTAAGAGATCAAATATACAACATCTAGAAGAAAGCACAAGAAATGTTGCAACGAGCTAATGCAAAAGCTAAGGCCCGACACGACAAGCATCATATTCCTCATTCATTCCAAATTGGGGATCAGGTCTGGTTACATCTAAAGATGGAGCGCTTCACTAGTCCATACAGGAATATGAAACCTTTATGATATGGTCCATACAGTATCCTTAAAAAGATTGGAGAAAATGATTTCCAACTCGGTATTCTTGCATACCTTGGCCTACATCCAGTTTTCAATGTAGATCTACTTCGAACATACCATGCACCATTGTTAGAACAGAATGAATTGCAGATAGCAAAACCCAAAGACATCCATCCAGATGTTCAGGAAGCTCTTCTTTGCGACACCATTGTGGGACGACGCATACGCCATACAAGAACAAACTCTATTGCCTTGTTTCAAGTGGCTAAAGCTGGACAACTCCTCACACAAGGAAAATGGTACTCTACTACTGAAGTGGCCAACAAGTTTCCTCACCTGAATGAATACACAATGGAGACCATTGTTTCTTAATGAAGGAGGAATGATCCAACTAGCAGTTGGCAGGTTGTCAAGCTTCGACAAAGTTAGCACTTTGACTGTTTTGACTACTGTGACTACTTCGACATGTTCACTTCAACAGGTCTGCCTCGATAGGTCCACCTCGACATACAACATACGAACATGCTTTGTTTGTGACGATTGAACTTCTGAACCTTTATAACTTCTTTGTTACTAAACGTAACAGGTAGTCACCCAAGTGGCTCAACATCCTATATAAGCATGTACATTAATGTAATCTACAGATTCAGATTCCTCCATCTTTCATGGAGAAGAAGTAATAAATTGGTTTGAATTCTTGCATATTGACTGTGCGTATACTTTATGTCGACCTAAGTCTATTTCCTGCTTTGCTTGTTCTTTTTATATGCTTCCGCCATAACAATACTCAACTCATTCAATCGACTGTTGTCCCCAGCGTGCACCTCAGCATGACCTGGATCATAGATGCATACTCCTCAATCTCAGCTGAGGCTGTTGTCTACTGCTTCTTCTTTTTTTTTCTCCTCTTTGGGCACTATCCAACATATTTCCCAAACCCCTCGCAAGCAAATCACTTGAACTTGCTCAAATCTTTATTTTTTCCACCATGTTGCTGAGCTCCACCCTGCTTGAGGCCCTTCTTGGACTTCTTCTTCCCTTTGACTGTAAAAGACACATTCTCCTCATCCTCCCTACTGTTTGAAGAGCTTCCTTACACACAACTTTTATGGGTATCCTCTTGCACAAATTCATCCCAGAGACGATCCCAAGAAGGCATCTTCTTCCTAAAAACTATAGCCTCCACAAAAAAATCCCATGGATTGAACACACCATTTAAGGTCATCCGCTCTATCTCACCGCCATAAACTATCTCCCCAACTTCTGCAAGATCATCCCTCACTTGAGTTATCCTAGTAAGGTAGGATGCCACACCCCCAAATTTTGCCATCTTGATACTCTTGAGCTTCTTTCTTAGAGCCATATTTTGGTTCTCATTAGAGCTCTGTTACAAATTTGTTAAGGCCTCCCACATCAGATATGCACTAGTCCTTATGGTCAAATGTGGGATCACATGATCCTTCACCACGTCAAGGATGATCCTCTTTTCCTTGATGTCCTTTTTATTGAAGGATTGCAATGCTTCTGTATTAATGGTTATTGGTACTTGTATCGGGTTAGCTTGAGTGTGATTCACCACCTCATCTGACAACTCATTCTCTTGTAGATTCAAAACTATCCTTCCTTTCCAAGGAACAAAATTCGTTGCCCCATCCAACATATCCTATAACCTTAACCCTGTGGCCATCTCACTGAAGTTCAAGCCTAAAACTCTGCTCACTGAACAAAAGAAATTTTTACTAACAATCTGAAAATCACAGTCCATAATCTTCCCCCTTAGCTTTGATACCATGTAAGTTTTACTGTTCAACCCCAACCTGGTTTCAAGTATGTTTTCCAATTGCTTAATGCCCAACCCAGTGAAATCATGTGTTGCAAATGAGTTGTAACCTCATAAACAATGGAAGTAAAAGAAACACAAGGTGAACTTCATAAATTTTAAAAGGTAGAAAATTAAATTAAATTCACACCATGAAATTTGTAGACTCGGGTATTTTTTTGGCAAAATGCCTAGGGAAAAAAACCTTAAGGGGAAAACCTGTTTGAGAGAGAGTATTTTATTTATTCTTCTATGAAAATATAAGACGGTAAAATTCATATTTGAAGAAACCACTTATATCAACCAAAAAAGACTCGTTTTTTGCCTCTGAAACAATGTTGAAAACTGCCTCATTTTCTGTGCACTCCCAGCCTTGAAAATCGTCCCACTCTCAACAAATTACAAATTGTTTCTCATAGCCTAAGTTATCCTTGAAATTAATGATAAGTTCAGTCTTCTTCCTCAATAATAGTGCTCATTATAACATAATTTACTCCATAGAAATTCATGCCATCTTCAACATTTAAAATCACGCCAGTCAACTACAATAATGTGCTATATGGACTGCTCATAAATGCCGCCAGTCTCTCGAAAACCATGCTAGCATTCTGGAAACTTGTGTTGTCATCCTCCACCTTGACTTTTTGTTATGATAAACTGTTGTAGGTGTCTTGGTATTCATACCAGTCACTTCCCTTATCTCTCAGTTGCATCCTCTTCCTCTTCTCAAGGAGTCGACTTCTCTCAAATGCTCATTAGGAACGAATAAATGTCTTTCCCTTGCCTTTTTATGATTCTCATTAGGGTAGCTGAATGGTCATCTAATACAAGTTCACACATTGGTTTTGATCAATGGATGAGAATAAATGCACAATTATCTCCATAAATTAAATTTCACTCAACCACCACTTAAATATATCATAAAAGTCACTTTAATGACTAAAGTGAAATAAATACTCATCTCAAGTCATTTAATGCAAGGGAAATGTTATTTCCCCCTTTTAAGTGAATTATGTTAGACTTTGCACTTTAATTCAATTATGTTAGATATTTAATCTATTACAATAGGATCACTGAAAGATAGACAAGCACAACATAAAAGAAAGACACACAAATTTTATCCTAGGAAACCATAAGGGAGAAAACCCAACAACTTCTTCTGTATAGATTCACCACTTACTACAATATCAGATAGAGATAGAAAACCAAAGATAAGATGTCTTCTGCAACTTCTTCTTCTTATTCCCCAACGAACTTGTCTTTCTCTCTCTTGGAATGAACTTGCTTGTGATTGTAGTGTGTCCAAAGGAGGGAGGGTGCCTCCCTATTTATACTAATCATGTGGTTGACCTAATTCCCTAACAGGCCTGACTTCTCTCTAATACAGGGCCGACTTGTCCTAGGGAGACTCAAAAATACATTTTACAATTCTTCTTTTGGGGACTATTGCCCCGACCTACAACGAAGGTTTTACCTCGACTCTTACATGACCAATTACATTAATGACATCTTTCGATCAGAGGGAAAACATCCTCGAAAGGAGGTACAAATAAAAGTACAATAAAATAGAATAAGAATATCTTTTGAAGTTACAGTTACAACAACAAATTAGGGAAAAATCACTAGGGGAAAACCTCCCTAGGTACAAAAATCATTAAGTTCCAGAGTTTGTGGTCAGCTTAAAAACACCCATTCAGTAGAGGACATACAACTTCTGCTATCCTTTTGGAATGTTCCAAGAACCTTTGAGCCTTCAAGCGAAGTTCTAGAGTTTGTGGTCATCCTAAAACCATCTTCATGGTTTATGATTTGTGATCATCTAGAACCGCAACTTTACATTTGTTGAGATCTAAAAGCCTGTGATCAGCTTAAAACCACCCATTTAGTATAAGACATTGTCTATTGCTAATATTTGATTCAAAGATCGTCTTCATCCATTTGTAGTTGTCCTTCTCCATGTTTCATCTCTCTGCTTGGACTCATATAAACCCCTTCGGATTAAGGGGGCGATTATTGGGAACCTGATCCTTAGGGTTAGGGGAATTATTGTATTATTGTTCAATATTTGCAATATTTTTGAGAAAATAAAGTAAAGAGTAATAGGTGAATTGGAATAGTCGTGAATAGGTGCAAGACATACATTGGAAGATGAAACTAGGGATCACTCTTATTGTATTAATATGTACATTTCTTAATGAGAAATTGATCCCAACACTTATCTATTTGCTTATCTATTGGATTGAATATGTGCGGAGATAGATCTTAACTACAAAGGTTTTCCATACATGATGACTCTAAAGCATGGCACGTTACAATGGACTTGGGTTTTCGATAACAAAACACAACTTTTCAACATAATATTTTCCAACAACTAGGCCATCTTCAGGACTCTTGCCCCTAAGCTCAAGTTCATCCAAAGAGGAAAAAATCTCACCTTCCAAATCAAAAGGTTGGAAATTATATGAGTTTCCATTCTCAGATGATCAAAGGTAGAAACTCTGCCCTTAATAGGTTTAGAGAAGGTTATCAAAGCACGTATATAAGAGCATATTGAAAATTTAAATCATCCCTTGGAGGATCGTGAAGAAGCAAATAATATTAAGATATCCTAGGAAGTAGTTGTCTCTCGAACAAGCACTTGAAAAGAACTCTCGAATTTGACAATGCTAATTTCATCAAGAAGTTGGCTTTGTAATCAAACTCTCTAAACCATAATCTTAATTTACAATTAGTTATCATGGACCTTTCTCCAGGGGATGGATCAAGATCAAAATGTAGAATGAGAAAATAGGCAAGATCGAGGACAATTTTTACCATTAATACTTGACACCTTTTTTCAGTGTATTTGCTTCCTATATTAATTATTTAGTGATATTTACTTTATAGGTATCTATAAATGCTCTCATAACATCTACAAAACTTTTTTCCTTTTTATTAATGAGAAAAAAGGGGGAAAATAAAGGATTTGGATTATACTCAAAATGCAATGTCGTTATTCTTTTAAAAATCATTTAAATCAAAGGTTGTACAATCAAGACACTTCATATTGAAAATGAGGTATTTTTAGGGTTTACCTATTACAACCATGACTATATATTATGGGGTGACGTAGAGGTATTTTTATGGTTTATATCTTTATATCTTCTAGAGGTATTTTTATGGTTTATATCTTTAAACAATTTTTATAGAGTTTTTCTCTTACTGTAATTATCAGCTTCATGTTGATATTTTTGAGATAATGGCTTTTATTTTTAAGTCATGCACTGAATGTAAATAAATATATTTACGATTTTTTTTCATTGAAAAAAAATATTATGGGGTGACATAGTAGACAACTTTTGATAAACTACCCATATTGAACCCAAATAAAAGTTTTTTTGACAAAGCACTTATGTGGCTTCAATTTGATATATTATGCGATATATTATGTAATATTTTATGAGTCGCAAGATATGAAATTCATTATAAATTTCCATCCTCGAAATCCTTAATACATAGGAAATCATAATAATATAAGTATGAAACCCTACCATGGAAAATTCAAAAGAAATAATATAAGTATTTAAAAAAATATTCCACATATCTTTGGTTTCCATTTATATAACAAGAAAATATTGAGGAGTGGTTGCATGGTTAGATTTAAAAGAGGTTTGTGATGAATTATATGCAAGTATATTACAATTACATGGAGATAATATTTTTAGTGTCTTTTTAGTAAATCTATTTTTTTAAATGATGAATGTCCATATAAAGAGGATGCAAAAGAGGTAAATATAATCTTTGAACTTCGCTTTCATGAAGCTTCTCCTCCTTTCGATGCATCTTTATATAAGAAAAATGTATTGGATGGAACAAAGTCTATTGAAGGCACTCATGAGAAGATTGTGAAAACTTGTCTTTCATTTGAATCTTCCTCGGTGGTAATGTTATCTCCAGACTCATCACCACCCTTTTGCATCTATTAGGACGATACCCTTGAGTTCACAATTTTTTATTATTATTATGGAGTGTGGTGCCTTAAGGCATGACATTGGTGTAGGTTTAATTCAAGAAGGACACCCCCTTGCCTTTGAAAGTTGCAAACTTAAAGGAAGAAACTTACTCAAACCAATTTATGAAAAGGAAAGGTTGGTCATACTACATGTAGTTATGAAATGTT
This sequence comes from Pseudotsuga menziesii, assembly GCA_001517045.1. Taxonomy (NCBI): domain Eukaryota; kingdom Viridiplantae; phylum Streptophyta; class Pinopsida; order Pinales; family Pinaceae; genus Pseudotsuga; species Pseudotsuga menziesii. The sequence goes on along the minus strand of LPNX010887678.1, from coordinate 19,032 downwards.
TCTCTTACCTAATAGGAAGACATTTCAAGGTAAGAACAAATCACGATGGTCTTAAGTACTTCTTGGAACAACTATTATCTTTAGAAGAGAAACAAAAATGGGTTACAAAGATGTTAGTTATGAATTTTTAGGGTTCTTGAAATATTACCACACGGTAAAGAAGGTTTTTTTTGGAAGGTATTAAAACTAATGTTCAACAATTTGTTGCAAAATGTTTGGTTCTCCACTAGAATAAGGGAGAGATAGTCAAGACCCTGATTCTTTTACAACCATTAACCATACCAAGCCAATGTTGGGAAGAGGTCTCAATGGATTTTATCACAAGTATACTAAAGTCTACAATAAGAATGTCATCATGGTAATGTTGAATAAACCCACAAAGTATGCCTATTTCCTCAGTTTCTCATCCGTTTAAAACAACGGTGGTAGTTGGAACATGCATGGAAATAGTTCATATGCTACATGGAACACCCAAGAGTATTGTAGGTGATAATGATCCAATTTTCACTAGCAATTTATGGACTGAAATATTTTATTGTTTGGGTACTCAATTGGATAAAAAATCCTTTTACAATCCTTAATCCAAACGACAAATTGAGATTATGAATAAATGTATAAAAGGGTATATTTTTTTGCTTTTCATCTAATAAACAAACATAATGAGTCAAGTGGTTTCCCTTGGTAAAATGGTGGTACGACATGTCCTTTCATACTACATAAAAAATATCTCCATTTATGGAAATGTATGGCTATCATCCTCCATCCATCACATCACCCTTGAAAGGGAAAGCTAAGTCTCAAGCATTAGAGGATGACATAGAGAACCAACAAGAGGTTCTCCAACTATTGAAAGACAATTTGGCTATGGTATAAAATATGATGAAACAAGAAGTAGATCAACATCATAGTGAAAAGAAATTCGAAGTATAGGATTGGGTATTTTTTAGGCTACAACCATACAAAAAGATGTCCCTCAAGCAACAAAAGAAGGACAATAAATTATTACCCAAGTACTATGGTCCTTATAAGTTATTGCAAAGGATTGGAAGTATGGATTACAAATTATAGTTGTTTCCATCTTCATGTGTACATCCACTATTCCATGTTTCTTGATTAAAAAGGTAATCGATGACAATATACTAGTTTAGACTATTTTACCATAGATTGATGAAGAAAGGAAAAATCATATTGGAACCTAAAACAATCCTTAAAACATAGATCAAGAAATTGTGAAATCAAGCAATTGATTAGTACCTCATCAAATGAAAGAACCTACCAATAGAAGAATCAACATGGAAAGATGAGTTCTTCATGTAGAACATACACAATTAATCAAGTGTTGAGGACAACACTTGTTTGAAGGGGAGGGGCATGTTAAGCCCTAGATATTGTGACATTACATATTTATTATTATATTAGTGTTGTCTTTATTGGTCTTGTAACACCTTAGTTGTAATTGTACCCTTTGTATCCTATATAAATCATGGAGAACTAATTTTAGAGAAAATATCATATTATGGATTGAATACATTGTAAAAGGAGGTTTCCCCCTCATAGAGGCTTACTATTCATTCGTTCTTTATTATTATTAAGGTGTGGATCAACTTTTAGTTATTTTTGTATGCTATTTGGGGGATTTGGTTCATAACACTTGATGATTTCTTGACCTAAAATAGGTAATGGTTTAGTATTCATCCCTTACACATTGGATTTCTCTTGATAGGTGGATGCCATTAATGATGGCCACATGAATAGTTTAAGTGGTTATAGAATACCCTGTCTGGGAGGAATATCAATGTTCATACTGGAGGAGGGAATCATGTCATATATGGCATGGGGTTTCTTTGTTCCTTGTTTGAAGACCTGGAGTTGGCTTCAGGATACTTGGGTTGCAATAATGTTATTGCAGGGGGAAACCAATCCAGTGGAGTACATTGCTTAGGAGGATGGATAGATTCTATGGAGGCATGTGGACTTACCTTGTGTAGTTATATAATCTTAGGGTTGTTATTGTATATGGAATCACCTTGGAACATGACACATGTGCTTTGGAATGTAAAATCTCACTTGCGTTGGCCTACATGAGTTTAGTATGCGTTGCTTGTAAGGGATTCAACCCACATTGTATTATTTCCCTCACTTACCTCTCATATAAATAGAGGAAGGAGATATTAGCTCATTCATCATCATTATCACACTCTTTCCTTTGTAATTAGCTTCTAAGAGGAAGTTTCCAATGTTTCCTCATGAACCCTTAGAGAAGTTATGAAGTTTGGAGGAGACATCTTGTTCGCTCTTAATTCTTGTGAGATTCTAGGGTTTACTCTCATGAAGAAGATGTTGGTGATGATCACTCTTCTCTCTCTCTCTCTCACTTACTTTTTTCTTCTTATGTAACTGGTATACATTGTCTTGGAGTGCTAGGGTTTCTTGGAGATTTATAGAATTAGGGTTTCTACCATAAGAAGGAAAGAATACTATGGATTGGTAATAAGTTGTAGGTGTATTTGGAGTGATTCTTTCACATTAGATCTCCTTGATTGAGCTAGGTGCTTGGTGATTTTCCCTAGCTAGGGTTTTGGAGAGCTAGTATATTTGCACTAGCCTTCAGAGAAGGCTATGTTATGTACATGTAATTAAACTTAAGTATGTAAATGCTGGTTTTAGTTGTACAAAACTTGTGCAATTTCCATATTTTTATTTTCAGTAATATATGTTTTTTATGCATTGTGATTTATAGTTGTATATGTCTCAATGAGTTGACACAAGTAAAAGGACAATTCTCGAGCAATTAAACACCTTTGTTGAGTAATCTAAGGGGTTGTTTTATTAATATAATATATGTTGTTATATATCTTCTATAATTGTTGTAAAAGATACATTTCAGATATGGTTTATGTAGGATAAATTATGCTAGAGTTTTAGAACTTATTGAAGTTGTTTGGTATATTTTCTCCTTGGTTTGCCTACAATTTTGGACTATTTGGAAGTGAAATATTGTACAATTTTGTTGATGTTTTATACGCTATTTCAGAACAAACCTAATGCTGAGAATTCATAGGGTTAAGATTGGATAATCCTCTAAGATTATAGGTGAATTTTTTTTTGTTTAATTAAAAGTCAAAGACCTTGACCAAAATAAGAAAGTTTACATGGTTCATAGCATTTAAATTACTTTACATGGGATAAGAGTTTGTTGTGGTTGAGATAAATCTAGAGTAAGAGGGACCTGTTGTAATCTCATAGATCACAGAAGGTTACCAATAATACACATGAAATCATATAGACATAACATACACAAGAGACAAGAACATAGATAAGGAAGTAACATATTATATTATAACATGAGGGTCCATACATACACAGAATTGAACCAAGTTCTCATCTAGCTCAACAACCTAATATATATGATTACAAACAGTTACAAATAACTACTTGTCGGTTCGATCAACCGACACGACTTTATGCGGCTGACTTAATCTCTAATTAGTCGACTATTCGACTAGTTGGCTCACCGACTAGCTCCTCCAACATCTCCCCAAGGAACAAAATCTTTCTTCATCCTGAAGAAACAGGGGAGGTACTTTAACACTGCATTGTCTGAGAGGGTTACTTCTTTTATGGTTTGTCTTCATGGACTGTGTAGTCAGATGGTCAGTCGTTTCTACACACATACTTCCACAATGGCTTCTGCTGTAATGGCTAATTGGTGCTGAAACTCTGTCCAGTTCTGTAGTACTTTCTGGATGTCGATAGTCAAAGTTGTGATGCTTGACAGAGTCGACATTTTCTCTTGGATGGAAAAATCTGTGATGCTTTCCATGTTGGGTCCTATAAATTGAGTTTTTTCTTTTGCTGTATCTAGTAGTCTCTTCATCCTTGGGTAGATTGTGTCCAGCTTGTCAAGGCTCGCTAGTGCTTGCTGTACCCACTAGTGTGCTTATTTCTCCAGTTTCTGCAGTTTGGCTATTTCCAATACAATATGGTCTTGTATTGTACTTCTCATTGTTTCATCAATGCCTCGCCTCTTTTCTAGCACTTGGATTTGCTCACAAATTTGGGGGGTCTGCTAAAATACTTGTCCATAGTAGGTAGGCCAATCGTGGAGTACTTTAGTTATGATGATAGACTCTTCCAAGTGATTCTGTAGTACTTTGTGAGCTTCCGAGAATGCTGTATACTACTGCCTTAGTAGTCTGGATGTTTCCTCTTTTTGATCTTCCTTCGTATTTTGTAGGTGTATTTGTAGGGCCGACACCACACTTTCAAATAGTTGGTATGCTTATTCCAGTGGTTTTTCGGTGTCGGCCTCAATTGGTCCCGGTATCACTGTTTGAATCAAATTCTTGTATTTTGTCAGAAAAGCAATTTCCTCTTTCTTAGTGCTATCGATCTGCTCTCGTTTAGTCTGGTTTCTTATTGCTGCTTCTGTGGCGAGAGTTTCTAGGAGTTTACCCAACTCTCCATCTCTAAGTTTCTTTGTGTTGACTGCAGTAGTCGATCCAAGTTGGCTGATGTGGATCACTGTCAGGCCTTGTTCTTTGTGGTGTTCTTTCTTCTTTTTGTCTTTTGTTTTTCTTTTGTGTCTATGCTGGTATGTCTATTGTTCTTCCTGTGATTCTGTAAGTGGTAGATTTCCTTGTGGTTGGTTTTCTGGATGCTAAGCTCCATTGGTCGGTGGAATTTTCAATTGACTTTCTTGGGTGGAACTTGTAGCTCGATGTGTATTTGGGGGATTTGAAACACGTGGTTCAGGATTTGGAAAAGGTTTTGGATTGGGAGGTGGTGGTGGAGATGGTGAATGGTCTGGTGTAATTGGTGTAGTGGGGATATTGTCAATCGACAGTGGATCTTCAAATTTTGGTGGTGAATTGGCTGGATCATCAGAGAATAGGTTTTCGATCACCTGGTTGATTGCTAAATATCTTCCTGGTTATCTACTTCCGCGTCTCTTGCTGGTTCATGGGTTAAATGAGGAAGTGCATCTTGCGATAATTTGAGATGTCTTATCAGGGTTCCTTAAGAATATGGACTTGATAGTTCCCATAGATCTTGGTTTCTGGGGTATTTGGCCAATTTGCTAAGAGAGGATCTGGCATGGTGAACTAGATTCAATTAGTGGGCATTTGGTGGTAATTTTCTGAACAGAGGTGAGTAGTTCGGGTAATTTTTCAATGAATGCCTGGAAATCACCATCACGGTCAAATCGTTCTTTTAGTGTTTCCGGCATAGCATTCTTACAGATGTCGACAGGGCTTATGGTGGGTATCTGTGGGGTATCCTCTTATGTGATCTGGGTTGAAGATGGGGGTGGGGGTGTAGAGACTAGATCAACAATGTTCTCATCGACCGAAGTGGTTGTAGTTTTTACCTTTTTTGGTCTCCCTTGCTTTGCTCCTGCATCGATGAACTGCTTGAATTGTGTTTCAACCAAAATTTTATTTTTTGCTACGTCCTCTATGATGTCGACAACAGTAGCCAACAATTCTTCTTCATCTTCTGATTTAGATAGGATAAGCTTACGCTTCCCTTTCCCTTTTTCCTGAATTGCCTTCCTTTTCCTTGAGGCTGTTATTTCCTTTTCTATTTTCCTTAAGTTTTCTTTTGTCATAGCATATTTTGGATTATCTGATTCGATATCTTCTTCTATATGCTCTTCTCCTTCTTCCTGTCGGTGATCCAGGATGATATTTTTTCTGTTGGTATAGCCACGTGATGTTCAGTCGATGTGCTTCCCATTTGGATAGGTTGTGGCATAGTTGTCAGTTGAATTCTGCCGGTATCCTCTGCCGGTATATCTTCCAACATGAAGGTACTGATATATAAGCGGAGTTTGTATTCCTCCTCTTTTTCCTAGTCGGTCAATGGTTCTTCAATTGTTTGGTTTATTTCTTTCGCTTTTGCTAGTATCGACAACTTAATATCGGATTGTCGAGCTAATTCTTGGAAAATCTCTTCGACTATTGGATAATAGTCGAGAGGTTTTGCTTTTGCTTTTGCTCTCTACATGCACCAAACTGCAGTGTGGTTGAGCTCTAGTTGAATGTGTGCAGTTTTTGGTAGGCTTCTTTTGATGTTCTGAGGCACCCTCCACCTAGTTGTCTGGACCTTTAAGGTCTGGAACCAGTTTTCTAGCATTACTTTGCCATTTTCCAGTTCTTTCAGTGTTCCATTATGTGAAAATGGTTTGAACCTCCACATGTGATATTTTATAGGTTCTTGGAACTGCTTATCTCCGACCGGACATAAGTGGTACATGGCTATCCAAATTATCAATGATGGGAACCTGATAATTCTAGTCGACTCTTGGCATTTCTCACATATGGTATTGAGCATGTCGGCGACATACTGAGCCCAACGATAAACTTTCCCTCTGCATGCTATTGTGTCGACTGCTTCCAACATGTCTAGTTTCAGACCACTTACTTGACCTGTAGGGGTGAGTCATGTTGCTATGATTTTGGCCATGATTTGCAGCATCTGGGATTGTATTTGACTGATCATTAGCCCTTTTGATTTCTTCCCTGTTGGTGTTCTTTTTAGACGTTCTACCAGTCCTTCTTTTATGCCAATAGGAACAGGGTCGCCTTAGTTTAAGAGACCGATAAGCTTGTACATGACTTCACCAGAAATTTCTACTGGTCTGTCGAAGTAGAATTTATCATTGTGGTACCGACTGATGATAAATTTTACTGCTGTTTCTTTCATTCCTCCAAAACTCACCATGAACGATGTGTTCATGTAACTCATAATGGTACTGTGGCTTATCTTCTCTGCTTATTATGTCATTTTCTTGTCCACATAGGCCCATTCTTTGATTTCTGCCCAGGTTTTTTCCCATGAATTTTCCTGTACCTTGGCATTTTTTATGTTTCTTAATCTTCTCATGAGTGGGGTTTCAGCAGATTATAGTTCTTTTGTTTTTGCAGCTGCAGCTCTGGTTTGCTTCGGGGCCATTTTGTCAGTCTCTTGGTCAGCTTGTCTTACAGGGTCTCTTCTCTCAAATTTATGAATACTTGGTTGCTTTATCTCTTCATAATACAGTAAATGATATTTTTCCGACGTGGTATTTATAGGTGGAGTGGGTGACGATTATGTTGATGGATGTATTAATGGCAGAAATTATGGTCCAGCACAGTCTATCAAGTTTGTGTTAAATGCGATTTGATTTTGGCGCTCCTTCTGACTGTAGTCATGAAGGTGTGATTTCACCTTCAGAGTCGTTGGTCGATGTCGATCATGCTGGTGGTCGATGGCAGTATGTCGATGGGGTTGGTGTCGGTTGTCAAAGTGCAGTTTAGTAAATCTTCTGAAGTTTCCTGTCATTTTGGTTTACGGGTGTTGGATCTGTTTGTTTTTTTTGGGATTTTTATATTTTTATAGGTTTTTATAACAGTTATGGTTGTTATATATATATATATATATTTCTCTCTCTTTTTTTGAACTTACTTAATTTTTGTACCATTTTAGTTGGGCACCATTAACAAGTTTCTGAAATATTATGCCTTGTAACGTCCTTAGTCGGACTGATCCATTGGCATGAATTTCTTCGACAATGTAATATCCCATCCATTATGTGTGTAAGTTTTTGGGTTTGCCTTTTACTCGGCTGTTGTATAGTAGGGAGAGGTCCCCTACCGACAGATTTTTGTTTTTGATATTGCGATCATGCCAAGCCTTCTGCTGCTGTTTTGAATTTCTTGATGTTGTAAAGCAAGTAGTCGGTGTTCTTCTAGCTTGTTTAGTTACATCGGTCGGTCCTTCCGGCCTTCTTCGACATTGACATGTAAAATATCTACTATGATAGGTGTTTGTTGTTGAAAATGTAGTGGAATGACCGCTTCTTGCCCATAGACTAGTCAGAACGGTGTTTGGCCAGTCGAACGTTTGTACGTTGTCCTGTAAGCCCATAATACTGCAGGGAGTTTTTCATCCAAATCATCCTTGTTGGTGTTGCAGATTTTTGTTAAACCCCTTGTTAATGTTTTGTTGAATGCCTCTATTGCTCCATTCAAATGAGGGTGATAAGCTGTACTACATCAGTGATCAATTTTGAACTGGTCTGTCAGTGCTTTGATGCTTTGTTAATGAAGTGTGATCCTTGGTCACTGATTAAGGTTAGTGGGCATCCAAATCTAGTAATTATGTTTTCATAGATAAATTTAGCAGCTATCTCACTGGAACATGTGTCGATAGGTTCTGCTTCTGCCCACTTGGTTACATATTCTACTGCGGTTATTATATATATTTCACCTATTCTTTTTGTTGGTATTGGGAATGGTCGTATGAATTCGATGACCCAAATTTCAAATGTCAAACTTGGGTTTACTGATATCAAGGGAATTTTTGTACTAGGTAGAGGTCGACCCAGTCGTTGGCATCAATCACACTGGCTAACAAACTTTTTGCAATCCTTGTATAATGTCGGCCACCATAGCCCTGACCATTAGATTTTCTTGGCAATTGTATCTGCTTGAAAATGTCCTCCCGTCGATCCATAATGTGCTTCGTACATGATATTATATCTTTCATGTTCTAATACACATCGCTTGAGGATGTCGTCCAAGCCCATTTTATATAAAAATCCGTTTATGAGGTTGTATGGTGCAGCCTTCATAGCTAAGATTTGTTCCTTTTTCGTGCTCATGCCCTCTGGTGGTTGACCATTTTGTAGGAATTGAGTTATTTCCTCCAATTCTGTCGGGACAGCTTCTATTCGAAATAAGTGTGCATCCGGTAGGTCATCTTCGACTCCTGTCGGCTCCTCTCCCATGTCAATTCTCAACAAGTGATCAGGTCCGACATTTAATTTTCTTGGTCTAACAATGACTTCGAATTCAAATTCTTGGAATAATAGTAGCCATCGACGAATCCTCCCAGGGTGCAAAGGTTTGTTTACAAGGTATTTCAATGCTTGGTGGTCAGTATAGAAGATGAAAGGGTTGGCTAGTAGGTAATGTCGGTACTTTTGTAGTGCAAAGACCATTCCTAATGCTTCCCTCTCTGTTGTCGAATAGTTTTTTTCTGCCTTGTTTAGTTTTCTGCTGCTATAAACTATAGGGTAATCCATTCCATCGTCCCCTGGTTATGTTAAGATCACACCTATTGCTAGGCCTGATGCGTCAATATGTACATGAAATTTGATCGACCAATTCAGGAACCTGAGGATAGGTGCCTCGACTAGTTTCCTTTTTAATGTGTCAAATGATATGTTACATTCATCTGTCTAGTCGAACTCCTGATCTTCTCTTAATAGTTCTTCTAGTGGATAGGTCATATTTGAGTAGTATCTAATAAATTTCCTATAATATCCTGTGTGTCTGAGTAGTACCCTGACTTGTTTTGGGTTCACTGGTGGTTTCAAATCGAGGATAATCTTTATCTTTGCAAAGTCGACCTTGATGCCTTCTTTGCATACAATGTGCCCTAATAGTATCCCTATAAGAGTTATAAATATGCATTTCCTTATGTTAAGAGGTAACTATATTTGTCGTCATCGTTCCAACATGAGCCTTAACCATTTGCAGTGATCTTTCAGCATGGAGTATATCGTCTAGTCATTGAAATATACTTCCATTGTTTTGTAGATATATTCTTGAAATGTTTTGACAACAATTCTCGAAAATACTGCAGGTGCGTTTTTGAGACCAAAAGGCATAAATTTGTAGGAGAATGAGCCGAATTCACATACGAATGTCATCTTTTTCTGGTCTTCTTTGGCTATTGGTACTTGGTTGTACCCTGAGAATCCATCTGTAAACAAGTAGCATTCATGTCTTGCTATTTCATTTAGGATTTCATCTGCGTATGGTGTTGGGAATGGGTCTGTTAGGGTGGCTTTGTTTAATTCTCTGAAGTCGACACAGATCCTTAGTTTCTCCGAGTCGTGTTTCTTTGGTTGTACGACCATTGGGCTTGCCCATTTCGACTGGTCAATAAGATAGATAATTCCTGTTGTGAGCATATTGTCGATCTCTTTCTTGACTATCTCTTTGTATTTACAAGCTAATTTGTATGGCCTCTTCTTTATGGGGTGGGCATCAGGTTTGATGTCAATCTTCATCTCGCCCATTTCATGGACTAGTCATTTGAGATCTTTATAGTCTCTAGCAAAGACATCCTGGAATTCTTTCAGTAGGTTTACTATCTTCGTCGTTTGTTCTACATTCCAGTAATCACCAATTTTTGCCATTTTTGGTCGATCATCATTTGATATGTTAAACTCTTTAGTTTTAACTTTGGCATCCAACCATTCTGGTGATTTAGCTTCATTGATCAGTTGAATCCCTTCTTTGAACTGTGAGAATGTAGCAGGAAATTCTGCTGTGGTCATTCGGTCGGTATCTTCTTTGTCGGTTGTGCTGATTTTAAATACTGTGCGAATTGGTTTTGTTGTTTCTGAGTGATATGATTTCCATCGAAAGCTTTTCCCTTCCGGATTTTTGTTTTCCTTTTGCAGTCTTTTCGACTATGGTATTATATTGGTTTGTATGTTATTACATGGGATTGTCGATCGATCATAGTTTTGTATCAGACTGTTGTTCCAAGTCGGTTCTATAAATGATTTTATTTGTTTTGCAGTTTCGATTAACTTTTCATTCTGCGGTATAAAATTGAAGTCTTTAGTGAAGTTATCTCTAAGTTCATGCCATTGAAATGTTTTGCCTCATGCTTCTTCCATTTTATACCATTTGTTTGGTAAGTTGGCTAGTGTCGAGGGAAACAGGTGTGGCCATGTACATTCGTCTTTATACCCAAGTCTTCTCCATTCTCTTTTGCATGTTCTTATGTGCTCTTCTAGGTCTTGCCCTTGGATGAACACATGTATTTGTGCCTATTTGGTTAGATTCTTTCCTTTGAATCTTCCTACAAAGTAAGTCGAAGCTGTTGTCCACGTCTGCAATCTTGATTGATGGGTATCCCACCATCGAGCAGCTTGTCCTGTAAAGGTTTCTACCAAGATTTGTAGTCGGCCATGTTTACCTATGTTTTTAGATACTTGTTCTATATGCATAACTGGGGATTCTCTTTCTTTATACCTTGGGATCTGTTTGATACTTATATTTGTTGGGATTAAGGTGGGATATTCCCTACTTTTCTTTTCGAATCGGGATGATGGAGACTGAGAAACATTGATGGACTGGTTTCTTCTGTATATCCTGAATGGTCCAACAACCTCTTTCTTGGGTCTCGTAGTTTTCGACTTCCCAATCATATAAATCCGAGTCTGAATTATATCCTACTGAATCTTGATTGCCTAAGTGAAGCTCACCATAGATATTGGGTTCTGTGTAGTCTTCATTATTTTGTATTTGATATAGTTGTCGAATGTCGACTTCTTCATCAATAGGTTCTATCCAATATTCCCCTTGGGAAGGATGGATAGGTACTATGAATTTCTGTCCATTCCCTTTTAGTTTTATCCTTTCTTTGTCTAGAGATATTGATGCTTTCATTTTTCTTCCCCAAGGTCGACATACTAAAGCTGGGAAGGAACTGGATCCTTCCTTAGGGTCAATAATTTCAAAGTCGACTTTAGTCGATATTCCTTTTATTGTCATATCGAAATTTCTCCAAACCTCGATGGGTTCGACCAGACCTTGGTCGACTAACTTGAGGTATATGCCTGACTCATATAGTCGAGGTCTACCCAACTGTTCCCAAGTGTCACGAGTCATAATATTTACTTGTGAACCGAAGTTGAGTACAACTTGTCGAACATGGTATCCTTTGATTTCTAGGTCGACAAGTGGGTCGGCACCGCTTTTGTCTTTTTGGTTTAGACTGCATATGTTTTTGGTTTGTTTTTCTATATTATTATTATGCTTCATATTATACAATAATTCAATGAATTGAGATACCGATTTATCATCCTGTACTAAGCGTATTAATTCTTTAACTGTGTTTTGTCGACTGTCATCGACTTCTTCCTGTTTAGCAAATTCTTTAAACATATTCGTTGTGTCGTTATATAATTGTTTTTTTTATAGCCAAGTTAGGATAATCATTCTTTTCTTTTTTTAACTTATACATGGATTATCATTCCCAATTTTTGTCCCTTGTCGGGTTACTATGTGCAGGTTCTTTGTATTGATTACATCATGTTTTTGAACACATGACAAGACATTAACATTTTTGTTTTTATTAATTTTGTCAAGCATGGTGGGACAATCCTCTAATGAGTGATTGCCTACACCACAGCTAGTACAAAAATTTAGATCGGTTCTATCCTTGTATGGACAGTCTGCATGTCGATGGCCTTCTTTGTAGCATGTAGAGCACTAGATGGGTCGTCGTGGTTGATTGTCGTGATTTCCATAAAATCGTCCTCGACCTCCATATCCTCCACGATGGTTGTCAAACTGATGCTCATATTGATGGCCTTCATATATTTGATTATTTGGCTCGGTTTGATCATTGCTTCACTGGGTGTTATCATTATTCTGCATGACTACGTTCGTCTAGTAGACTGCTTGGTAATTTTGTCAATTTTTTAAATTTAGGTGGCTGTCGGCCGTTGCGTGACTTTTTACCTCACATATTGCACACCAAGATGCTTTGCCATTTTTCATGTTATATGCGCAATCTTTCTTTGTATGTTCTCCATGTTCTTGGAAAATGTCGCTGAAGCATTTTGTCTGAACAAACCGAACATCCTATCAGCTTATGTCTTGCTGACAATTATCTTTAGTGTGTCCAGACGTGGAGCATTTTGTGCACCAGACATCCTAATTCTTGTGGTTCAGCTCTTTCAATGATTTCTGCATGATTTCTAGTTGTTCTTCCAGTCTAGTATCAACGGGCTATGCTGGGAAATCTTCGTCCATCTCTACTTGCAGAGCTTTGGTAAGTGCGTATTCATAGTCTCCAAGCTTATGTGCTGCTGGATTTTATGTAATAGAACTGCAAGAAACCACTGAATTAATAGTTGTTTGTCAATTACATAGTCTAGTTGGCTGAGGAGGTCCTTCCATCGTTTGTCATATTCTCGGATAGACTCTGTTGGCTTCTGAGATGTTGTTTTCATCTTTTTGGCGGCCAGATGTTTTGCATCTAGAGTTTTAAAGAAAGACAAGAATTGTGCTTTAATGTCTGCTTTAGATGCTTGGGGAGTTCTCTCAATATAGTTCATGTACCACGTTAGTGCTCTTTTCCTCAAGTCACCGACGAACTGTGCCATCTGTTGTTCTTCGACCGTAACTTGATTTGCCTCCCATGTTGACTCACAAACGAACCAATGTCATCTAGGATCTTCGTCACCCTCGTATAGAGGGATATGTGTTGATTTGTGACCCATGTCAGTGTCGCTGTCGCTGTCTCCTCCATGAGGTGGTAGTGGTGGGGGTAGTGGGATGTTTTGTTTGTCTTGCTGTGCAGAGTTGTTGTCGATAGAACTTTCATTTCCATCGGTCATTTTCTTTGTCGTTTCTTCTCCGACAAGTAGTTGTTTTGGGTCGACTTCTCCTGTCGATGTCCAACTGCACTGATTTGTCTGCAGGTCTGACTGTTCCGTACTTTGCAAAGTTGTGTTTGGAAGGGGGGTGCTCCTTCATGTGTCAGGTAAAGTAAGTGGATACTTTGGCTGGAAGGGTACGCCTGAAGTGTTACCTAATTTCCTTCCTTCGGTTGACAGATTACTAGATGATTATCATCGTTTACCTCGTCGTCTAGTCAGCTCCATATACCAAACTCACTAGCTCTTAGTCTTAGGTCTTCTTCGACAATGGCCTGTATCCTGGTACTCTGATTCGTTGGAGACATAGGTCTTACCTCTTGGGGAATTTCTAGTTGGAGAGCTTCTCGCTGCTCTATCCACAAGTCTTCTTCCATGGGTGATGCTTCTTCATCCACGCCTTCTTCCTTTCAGTCATGACCCAATTCTGGCGGATTTCTTTCCTGGTCTCTCATCCTAGTAGTCATCCCTCTTTGTAGTGCTATAGCCTGTTCTCTTCTTCCTTCCCTTATTTTCAGCCTCTTCTCTCTTTCTACTTTCTGTAAATCCGCCCTACCTTTGTGTGTCACTGTTCGTTCAATTTCCTTTTTAGGTTGACTTTTCATTGCTGGTGATGGTATTTTCTTCAGTCGACTAGAATCCTTTTTACTTTACCCCGAAATATGCCCAACTACCCCCCCCATAGCCTACCCGACACTTTAGTAAGCTCGGATAGTTCTGTTTATTTTCTTAGGAAGTACTCCCACTCCCTTTCGACAATGAATTTTTTCCACTTTTTCTATTTCTTTGCCCAGTTAGAATTTGGTGGCGGTTCGCGTAGTCATGGACGAGGTTCTACGATATGGCCCACTCCCTTTTCTATTAGGAATTTGAACAAAAGGGTCGGTAAGGAGCAAAGGAACTACTCTGTAAGGTCTGTGTAAAACCTTTTCTGAATGCTTTCGACCGAAGTTCTTTCTTCCACGGCTTGTTCCTCACAGAATTTGTCTGTGATCTTTTCAAACCACTCCGACAAGTTTGTTCGTCCCCCTTGAATCAGTTTCTCCAGCAGCTCTTGGTCCTTAGTTGCTTCCGGCTTTTTCATCCAGAAGTTTTTTCAAAAGCTGAGGTACCGATTCTATAAACTTCTCATGTGTTTCAGTGAAGAATTTCCCTTCTCCTAAGCAATGGTCAATCTGTTTCTCCTTGCGTATTTCTGCAAATAATTTGCTATCTTACGCTCCCACCAATTCTTAATCTCATGTTCTGATATCATCTGCTTATGGTCATTACGTTCATATATGTACTACCGGCAATGGAACCAATGTTGTAATCTCACAGATCACAGAAAGTTACCAATAATACACATGGAATCATATAGACCTAACAGACACAAGAGACAAGAACATAGATAAGGACCTCACAGATTATATTATAACATGAGGGTCCATACATACACAGAACTGAACCAAGTTCTCATCTGGCTCAACAACCTAATATATATGATTACAAACAGTTACAAATAACTCCCTGTCGGTTTGGTCAACTGACATGACTTTATGCGGCCGACCTAATCTCTAATTAGTCGGCTCACTAACTAGCTCCTCCAACAGGACCTCATATTTCACCTGGAGATTACTTAGGTGGGGTATCTGACCTTGCTTCAAGTTATTGGATGCCACACCCTAGGTTGCTTGAGATGGGAATTTGCACATGTGTCAGGTTTTGATGAGTTTCTCTTGCTATGAGAGACTATAGATATACTACATTGGTGGTTGTTATGGATGCAATTTTTAGCTAATATGATGCATAGGATGGCCTTTGATGGGTGTTTGATTTGTTCTAGGGATTTCCAATGGTAGGTGATAGATCTATGTGATTATTCACTCATGTGGTTTTATTTTCAGTGGGTGAGATACTCAAGAGTACTGCAATATGTGATAGATTTGTTCCATTAGATGCTAGTTAGTTTTTTCACTTGTTATAGGTGGAGGATCTTCTTCATATTATATATTTTCTAGGATGGATATGGATTTGGTCTCTTGCTTGTCCTCTAACACAGTGTCTAGTGTTGGTTGGTATGTGTATAGTGGAGCCTCAAGGAACATGCCACATGATGGGTCTTTATTCAATAGGATTCAAGAGAATGAGGGAGGCATGGTGATGATTCCACATATCCTATGAGAGGATTCACCTTCATTTATTTTCAAATGACTTCAGGTGGCATTATTAAGTTGGATTACATTTTGTTTGTTCTTGATATGAAGAATGATCCGTAGGACCTCAACTTAGTGCTTTAAAAGTTTGTTGTAAAAGAATGCGTGCAACAGGTTAATTAATGGACAGTATTAGCAGAAATTAAATGTTCAGAACAGGAATGAAAACATCAACACTGATAGACAGATACAAGGAAGAAAACACAGAAATAGAGTCACAAACAGAAGTTGATAAGGGAGTTCACCCCCTCCATTGGGCTACGTCTCCAGGTCCCTCTCCAATGGGTACCGATCCAATTAATGGCTTTAAAATGGTACAAAATGGTTCTGGCATCAACTTCAGCAACTGTAAAACAGAATGCTGAACAGAAAGTCTTCAAGACTCCTCTCTGTGGAATTACAATCGGGTCTTCCCAAAAGATAAAGACCCAAAAATGCAACAGAGAATACAGTCGACTCTAATACAAACAACAATTTGGAAACTACAGCAAAACTCCCCAAGCTTCTATATCAGAAAAAAATAATGTCCCCCGCTCTCATGAACTGGGTCCCCTTTATTGCTCATCTTTGCCGTTGTAATGAGCAAATAAAACATTCAAAGAAATGTGACTGTTCACATCCTTCTGCCAAATGCCCAGACCGTTCATCTCCCTGTCGACGTTACCAACATACAGTATCAAGATTGTGCAAAAACTGTTCTGAAAATGTCCCGCGCGAGTGCATTGCTGAGTACTTGAATCAAAAGGTTTAGTCATTTGAGCTTCCGCCATTGCGGAAGAGGACAAGCAATGGCTTCAACGAACGCCATCTCCATCGGCTGTTGGTTTTCGAGTCGGAAGCTTCAGTCATTTGTTTTCCGCAGTTGCGGACGGGGAAGAGGTCTTGTGAGCTCCGTCGTTGTGGCTCTCGAATTGCTCCGCCTTTCGATCCGTCTGAATGTCCGCTGAGCTTCCCCATTGCGGCTGCCGGGAGGCTTTCAACTTCCGATCTGTTAAAGCTTCCACCGTTGCGGCTGCCAGAAGGCTTTCAACTTCCGATCTGTTAAAGCTTCCGCCGTTGTGGCTGCCGGAAGGTTTTCAACTTCCGATCTGTTAAAGCTTCCTCCGTTTTTGAACCATGTACCATATTGGATCTTCAAAGAGGAATAATTCGCCAGATCATTCCTCCCCATTGGAGAGCTTTTGGACCACCAAAAGCCTGAATTATTCTGTAAGTAAGTGAGGGTAAAGTTCCCTCACTTTACCAATCTCCATCCATCTTGCTTTGCTAGGATGCATTCCTTTCAGCCCCACTCGAAGGTACTCATCATTCCCCCTTCGTGAAGTCCTTACATTTCTGTCTAGAATGACATCATCCTGCAACTCTCTCATATATTCAGGGGCCAAATCATCAATGGAAGGAATCTGTATGTTAATTTCATCATCCATGATCATAGGAGGCTCATACAATTTAAGATTCTCAACATTGACAACTGAATAAATTTGCATGTATGGAGGTAAATTCAAGCGAAAAGCATTAGTACCGATCTTTTCCAAGATCTCAAAAGGACCATACTTGATAGGTTTAAGCTTTTTACCTTCACCTTTCATCCTTTCTTTGGTGATATGTAACCAAACTCAATCACCAACCTGAAATTGATGATCAACTCGATGCTTGTCATGCCTGGCTTTGTACTTGGCCTGGCTCTTCTCCAACTGTTCTTGAACTGCCTGCTGCACTGCTTGGATTCTTTGAATGAACTTTAAAGCTTTATCGGCATCATGATGTCCATCCACTACATTTTTTCCAAAAGAGAAGTCCATCGGCATTTTTGGCAAATCACCAAAACAAGTTTCAAAAGGAGATCTTTTCATGGAAGAATGAATTGCATGATTGTAAGCATGATGTATATACTGCAACTGCTCATCCCAAATTTTAGGATGTTTACTACAATATCCTCTGAGTAGCTGAACCACTGTTCTATTTACTACCTCTGTTTGCCCATCGGTCTGTGGATGAAAAGCTATACTTTTCTTCAGATTAGTGTCCATAAACTCCCATAAAGTTGACCAGAATTTTCCCAAGAACCGGGAATACCAATCAGATACAATAGACATGGGTAGCCCAAAATGTACCCAAACATTTTGAAAGAATAAAAGAGTTATTTGTTCAGCAGTGATCTGCTTGTTACATGGTATTAAGATGCACATTTTGCTGAACCTGTCCACAACAACATATAGGTAATCATGCCCTTTTCTAGACATAGGTAGTCCCCCTACAAAGTCCATAGAAATACTTTCCCAAGGACGAGAAGAAACTGGAAGAGGTGTGTACAAACCCAATTTCCTATTGCTAGGCTTACTCGTTGCACACATAACACAACCCCTTATATATTTAGCTACAGTTTCTTGCATTTGAGGCTAATAACAATGATTCTGCAATACAGACAATGTTTTGCTTACACCAAAATGTCCTGCAACCAATGAACTATGTGCCTCTCGGATCACATGCACTCTTTCTTTCTCTGGGATACAGAGTTTACCGAGATGATACAAGAGCTGTTCATGCACAAAATAGTTCTCTTCCTGTTTACCATGTATTAGTGATGCATATACTTTCTTAAAATCTTTATCTTCTGCATACTGTTCAACATAACTTTCATGTGTTAATGAATTGTTCTAAAGAATGATTGAAGCATTCATAGGTGGCCTTGATAACATGTCTGTTACTTTATTATGAATTCCCTTTTTGTATTTGATTACGAGATGAAACTGTTGTAAGAACCCCATCCATCTTAAATGCCTACTCTGTTGTATTTTAGTCTGAGATTGTAAATATTGAAGTGGCTAATGATCAGTATGTATGATTGTCTCTTTTCCTATGATATAATGTTTCCACTTCTTTACACTCTGTACTAAAGCATACAATTCTTTGTCATAGGTCGGATAGTTACTTACCGCAATAGAGAATGTTTCTGAATGGTAACAGACTGGCTTTCTCTCTTGCATCAAAACTGCTCCCATGGCAAACCTGCTGGCATCGGTTTCAATCTCAAATGGCTGCTGCAAATTTGGAAATGTCAGAACTGGTGCTGTGCTAATCTTTTCCTTCAAAGTGTCGAAGGCTCTCTGGTGCTTGCCTCCCCACTGGAAAATTTCTTTAATGCTTGTCAACGCATGTAATGGAGCAGCAATGGAAGAAAACCCAGAAATGAATTTCCTCCAATACTGAACCGCACCCAGAAAACTTCTGATTTCAGTAACGGTGTTAGGCCGTGGCCAATTTACAATGACAACAACCTTGGCTGGGTCCACTCACAGGTGGCCTCCACCAATGATATGGCCTAGATATACTAAGGAAGTTTTAGCAAATTCACATTTAGACATTTTTACATAAAGCTTTTCC